>WAAG01073667.1:88122-122400 GCA_013390105.1 Tichodroma muraria
CTTCCCCTGCCGGGGCTTCCGTGCGGGGCCGTGCTGCAGGAAGGGCTGGCTTTCCCTTCCGCACAGCCGCGCGTTCCCGTGCCAGAGAAGAGATGTGACCCCCTTCCTTAGCAGTATTTTGGACGTGACCGTATTTTGGATCTGACCGTTTTTCACTGGAGACGTTTGGCGGGAAGAGAAAGTACTAACAAAGTGTCCTTGAAGTCGGTAGTAGCACCCGCAGCTTTTCAGCTGCGGAGCCAGCCTCCTCTTCCTCAGATGGGGAAATTAGCTGGAAAACGGTGCTTTCCGACATCCGTACCCATCTGTACTTCCCAGCAGCTTCAGCTAAAAAATCCAAAACCGAATTTCATTTTCGGAAGAAAATACTCCAGGAAATGTCAGCATGTTTTATTTCAACATCCTACAGCATTTTGTTTGTTTTCTTTTTAAATTGAAAAGTAATTCACTGTTCTCATTCATTTTTTTTTAAATACCAAAATATAAAGGTCACGGTATAGTGGCTTTAACAAAATAAAATTTAAATACAATTACTGTGACCTGCAGTAAAATAATTTTATATTGTGTGAATTGTTTTCCTCTTTCCCCAAATTAGATGTCTTCTGCTTTCATTTTATTGGAAAAACCTTGATGACTTTCTTTACTGTTTTAATACTGATTTTTTCCCCCCACCTCTGATTTTCTGATTTTCTAAGTTTCATTTACTTATGGAGCTGAAAAACGGCGGTTTTTTCCTGCTGGGCGGGTTGTATCTGCGCTTGTGGTTTGCTGTGCTTCATCCAGGTTCAGCCACCTCCTCCATCCAGGCAACTTATGCGCCTTTCCTCTCCCTGCCTGTTTTCTGTCTTGCCCACATCAGTCATTGCAAGACTCAAAATTAGGCTAAAAAATAGAGGGCAATGTGTTTTTCTTCTCCATTTTTTTTCTTCCTAATAAAAAATAATTCCCGATTCACTTCACTTAAAAAGCAAGCAAATGTGTATTTTCCTATAATATAAAATTAATAACGATAATAAAATTATAAAAATAACATGTTTATATGTGGTGATAATATACCAAGTGCAACTGCCTCAAAACAAATCAGGGGCAGACTCCCTGCTTCTCCCTGGTGAAAACAAAGCTCCCACTGCTTTGTAACCCCTCTGGAATTCCCCCCATTTCCCAGCTGTGCCTGGCTGTGTGTACCTTCCCCATTTGAATTAATCTGCTGATCCACAGGTTCTCCGTAAGGCATGGCAGCTTCTTTGCTGTTGAGGGGTCCTAGGATCCCGTGGGGATCCGCTCTCAGGTCTCTGGGAGCAGTTCCCTGGCTCTGGCTTTTGGAAAAGAGGAGGGTTGCTGCTGCAGCTGACACATTGCAGTGGAGGACACCAGCCTGTGGCCCAGCTGGACCAGGCTGACCCGGATGGGTGCTTGTGGCAGGCTGCACTGTGCTGTCCTGTGCTTTACTGTGCTGTGCTGTGTTTTTCTGTGCTGTTCTGTTCTGTGCTGTGCTGTTCTGTTCTGTGCTGTTCTGTGCTGTTCTGTGCTGTGCTGTGCTGTGCTGTTCTGTTCTGTGCTGTGCTGTTCTGTGCTGTGCTGTTCTGTGCTGTTCTGTGCTGTGCTGTTCTGTTCTGTGCTGTTCTGTGCTGTTCTGTTCTGTGCTGTGCTGTGCTGTTCTGTTCTGTGCTGTGCTGTTCTGTGCTGTGCTGTTCTGTGCTGTTCTGTGCTGTTCTGTGCTGTGCTGTGTTTTTCTGCGCTGTGCTGTGCTGGCAGGGGCTGCCCCGCTCCTCCCGGCGGCTTTGGCACCTGCCAGCCGGCTCTGGGTGGAAGCAGGGAGCAGCACACCTTGTGGTTCAGCGTTCCCCATCCGCAAAGACAGGCTGTGCCAGCTCAAGCTTTTATACCTGGCTGTCCTACTGCGCCTGCAGCTGTTTGGAGGAGACAGCAGGCAGGAACATTAGTTTCATTCCAGTTTTATCCTTGGCCTCACATCTGAGTTTTCAAGCAAGGATTCCAGTCGTGGGCAGACACCCCATTTTGTGTGCTCCAGATGCTACTCCCACAAAGACCCAGCAGTCCTTTACATGGAGGCCCAAAATCCAACTGTTGCCTAATAAAGCCTTTCTGTCATGACTGGCTCTACCCAGAGTGGGCACCTACAAGTGTGGAAAGGGCTCCTATCCCCTGCTACCCGGGCAGGCTGGAAGAACTCTGCAAGCAGATGGCTTGTGTCCTAGCAAGCACAGTTGCATCTGTGGTCCTCACTTGCTTTGGGGAGAGAAGCTGGAGGTCTGGGACTGACCATACTGTAAATTTTTCCTGCTGGGTGTAAAGCCTGGAGTTGATACCGTGAGCTTGGTAAATCTGGTACACCACGCCAACTTCCTTTTTTTAAACTTTTTTTCCTGGAACAAAGTGGTTGTTCCCATCTGAGCTGTTGGATTCTGGATGTATATATTTTATTCTAGTTCAAGACTGGGGATCCCAAGTGAGGACACATGCATATGCAGATAAATATAGATATTTATTTATTTTTATTAGTGGAAGAGAGACCTCTACTGGTTCAGCTCACAGAGCCACTCGACTAACCACAGCCGAGCTCTCTCTCACCTTCTCCTCACCTACTTGGGAAGTCTCCTCCTGCATCACAGACATTTGCCAAGGGCAGCTAAAAAGCAACATTTCATGTTTTCTCATTAAAAGATCCAGCATGTGGGGAGTCCCTCAGCTGCACTTGCTAGCATATGAATTTGTGACAGCCTTTGGTGTAGTAAATCAAGTAGCTTATTTCCTTTAGGAGGAGATGAATCTTGGGCACTAATGCAGAGCAAAGAATTAGAGCATTACTTGTGCTGGAGGACAAGTCAGCAGGGTGTTTTCAACCACACCATTGATTTCAGTTGCCTTTTATTCTCTTTATGTTCTTCCTCCAGGCTGGTTCTGTAGCACTGCAATGAGGATGGCTTCAGAAACCATCTCTTGTGGGTCAGGGCACAAGACCAACTTGCCCTGCAAGATGGCTCTTTAGCATCTTGCCTCTGTTGACTCCTAGCTGGGCCGAACCTGGCGTTGATGATCAGTTGCGTGCTTCTCTTCTTGGGTTGGGGAAGAGTTAATATATAGTGTGTTTTTCTAGCAAAGCTATCTGAGCCCAAGTAATGCAAAACAGGGCTTGGTGTTTGCAAACAGGTGGAGCTGGGTGAGCCAGTTGTGTAAGGCCTGTTGAGTCCTGAGCTGCCAGTCTGGCTGAAAGCAACAGAGGCAGTAGTTTGACAAAGTTGACCAAGGGACTGGAGAATCTCTTATGAGGAAAGGCAGAGGGAGCTGGGGCTGTGCAGCCTGGAGAGGAGCCCCAGCTGAGAGGGGCCCTCAGCCCTGGGTGTCCCTGTGAGCAGGGAGGGCTCCGAGCAGGGCCCAGGCTCTGCTCCGGGGCCCAGCAATGGCACCAGAGCCACGGGCAGGGCTGAGCCCAGGAACTGCCACCTGGGCAGGAGGCAGAACTTCTGCCCTGGGCACTGCCCAGCACTGAACAGATTGTCCAGAGAGGGTGGGGAGTCTCCTCACTGGGATATTCCAGAACCAGCTGGACACAATCCTGTGCCCTGTGCTCTGGGATGGCCCTGCTGGAGCAGGGAGGTGGAACCAGCTGACACCACTGTGGTCCCTTCCAGCCTGACCCATCCTGGGATTCTGTGATTCTGAGTACTGCTGAAATGCTGGTTTAGGCATCCCCTTCCTTATCCAGCCCACTCATTCCTGCCCCTGGCACTGCTGCTGAAGTTAGTTCAGGAACTGCAGCAGGGAATGGATCTTGCAGAGATTTCCCACCTTCCCTTCTTTGTTGTTGGTTTGTGTGTTGATTTTTTTTCTCCCCAACTGGATCCATTTCTGGTCTCGCTCCCTCATGCAGCTGGCACCAAAAGCTTGGCTGGCACAGTGGGTGGGAGGGAGCAAGCTGGCTGCGCTACCATGAAATCACAGCCTGAGAGTTGGTGTGTCCTGCTTGTTCCTTGCAGTAAAGCAAAAATTAAAGCTTTGTGTGGGACAACTGCTGCCCATCTTACGGTTATGAGGTTTGCTGGAAGTTGCTGGGGAATCTCAGGTGCTGCAGCCCAGGGCTCTGCCTTCCAGCTTTCTCCTCACCTCTTTGGCCATCAAAATCTGCTCCACAAATGGCCTGAGAGCTGCTTAGCTGGGGAAATAGAGGTTGGTGTTGATGGCTTGAAGTTTCTGAGTTGTTTGCCAGGGAATCTCAATCACAGAGCTGTTCCAGAGAGATCTGCCGAGTCACAGTTGTTCATTTTTTGTGGGAAAGTGGCCTGGTGCACTGGATGCAAAGATAGAGGAATATGCAGCAGTGGTTTCTGGAACTGCAGGCTGGTGCAGTCGGTACTCTCACTGTGCCTTTCCTTACAGATCTCTGTAGCAAAAGCACTTGCTTTGTTTCGAAAGAAAAAGTTGCTCTGCAGCCACCTTTTATGCCTTTTCCTTTCACCTCTCTCACCTGTACCCCTTTTCCAGGCACCGAGTGGTGAGAGCACCCACTAATTTGCAGACATTAATTGCCTCTTCTTACCAAGTGTCTCTTCTCTCTGGAGAGTGTTCTGGATGCTGTATTCTTGGCTTGCCTGGGTCCTGCTGTCCTTGTGAGCTGCTTCATCGTCAAAAAAAGAAAAAAAAATAAAAGAAGAAAAGTAAAAGAAAAAAAAGAAATATTCACTGTGTATTGAGTAGAATTCTGTTGAGCAGGAGCCAGAACATTGTTCTTTCTGTCCCAGATGCTAAGTACTGAGCCTGTTTGTTTTTTGTTTTTTTCCTTTCCTTTTATCCTTCCTCTTTCCTTCCAGATCTTTTGAAAAAAAAAGCTTCACAGACCTGATCAGTTCAGGTCCTAGGATGTGAAAGTCTCCAAAACCAACTAACTTCACTGTAGCAGGTAAAGTCCTCTGCTTTATTAATTTAAAATCTAACTAAAAGCATACCTTTAATTTCTACATCTTACTGCATCACTCCCTCCCGATGCCATTTACTGCTCCATCAAATCTGCATTTGTAGTGCCCCGTCGGTTTGAAACCTTAAGGTGTAGTTTTTGTCTGAAAACAGTGATCCTGATGGTATTTTATTTAGCTATTGTGTTCAGCACAAAAAAGAAAGAGTCTCTGGTTCTTCCCTTGAAGAGCACTGAAGCAGTTTGTATTGCCCTCATTCATACACAGGGGTTAGCAAGGGTGTTGCAGGGGCTTTGCTGGCTGCTGGTTTACTGGGATTTAAGGAAACACTGTTGTTTCTTACAGAAACCTGCCCTCTGTTTCTGATTGCAGTGGCTTGGAATAGAAGAGTTGCATCAAGCTTGTGTCTTTTGTCTTTGTGTTCCAGGTGCTCTGTGGCTTGAATATCTTCTATCTATGAAAAAATCTGAATTTCAAACCCCTGCCTTCCAGAAGGGATCCTAGGATCACAAGATGGTTTTGGTTGGAGAGGACCTTTAAAGACCATCTAGTTCAACACCCCCTGCAATGAGCAGGGATGTTTTCAGCTAGGTCAGGTTGCTCAGAGCCCGGTTCAAATTGGCCTTGAATGTTTCCAGGGATGGGGCTTTTGCAGCCTCTCTCGGCAACAAATTACAGATCAAGGGGAACTGTTAAACTTAACCTGTCCAGAAGACAGCCCGTTTCTCAAGGACCAGTCCAAGACAAGTGGCAGAAATTGCGCCAGGAAGAATCACAGACTTCCATCTTTCTGCTCTCTGCTTAAGGTGTGCTTCCTGGTGCTGATTTCTCTTTGCTAGAAAAGATCCGGAAACACCTTAAAAATAAAATGCCAAGAGGAAACGTGGCACTGAACATGCAGACCTTCCCTGGGCAAGAGGATGGGAGTGAGCAGGCAAACCACATGTGACAAATGATGGATTGATGGATGATGATGGAGTTCTTTCAGGCTGCCAGAGTCTCCCTCTGTCTGGAGCAGATAATTTATTGTCATGTATGACCTTTCACTAATATCTGAGGGTACTCCAGGGTGGCAATCTCAAAAGACCAAAAGAAACTGAGGACACCAGAATTATGCTGAAGAATCTAAACATTTGTTTTCTGCTTTTTACACCAGCCACAAAGAATTATAGCATTTCTTTGGTCAAATGAGGGGCAAATAACCATTTTTCACTTTTTCATTAGTACCCCACGAGAAGCTGGATGTCTGTAATTTTACAGGAATACTCAGAATTGAGTTCATTGGTGTTTTTTGTGGGATCTCAGTGGAGGTAGATAACACTGCATCTTTAATCTGTCCTGAAACAGATTAAAAATGACAAAGGGGCCTGTCCAAAGACAGAGTAAAGGTTTTCCTTCTTTAAGAAAATTTGCAAACAACTATTCCCTCTATCTCTTCCCTCTTTGCTCTGCAATTAGTCTGCAATCTGGGCCAAAGCTCCTCCAAGGATTTGCAGGAACTGTGGCCAAGGCTGGGGAGACCACAGATTCTCCACTTCCCTACAGTTTGTTGCCCCTTTGAAGAGCAGCCGTTGCCTTTGAAGTGAACTTTTCTGAGCAAATGAGTATGGGCAGAGAGGGTGGGATTTTGGCAGCAGCAAATTCCCTTCCCAGAGGGGACTCTGCTGGCAGAAGACTTGCAAGATTGAGGTTCAGCTGCTCCACCAGCCCCTTCTCACTCGGAATACACAAGTGGGGATGAAGCAGAGGCACAACAGAGCTGCTGTGTCTAAGCCTCCTCCTGGCCTGAAGTCCTTGGGAAGGAGGGAGGTCGCTGTCCTGCCTGGCTCTGACCTCTCTGTCTTTTGGATGCATTTCTGAGCTGACCTGGAGCTCAGGTAAATGCAGAGTTTGAAGTCCAGGCTAACCTGGCTGCAGAGCAGGATGGAGTGCTGTGTTGCATAGGTTTTGTCTGTGTTACAGAGGCCTTGCTGGGCAGGGCTGAATCATTCCAGAGAAGCAGAGTCCTGCAAATGCTAGAATGTCTTTGTATTACCCTTCTGCCACCTTTTGCTCCTAGTGGTTTTTTCCATGTCCAATTATGTCTTTTTATTCTCTGCAATATGTCCTTGTTTTCTCTACACTTCTCCAATCTGCCTCTGACCTCTGAATCCAAACCCAGTCTTGCTGGTGCTGATATTCAGAGCTGTTCCCTGTTTCTCCTGAGCATCTGGTATGTGCCCCACCCTGAGTGGCTGCCTCTGGCTGTGAGGGAAGTGGCAGGTTAGTGTATTAGAGCCTGAGTTTTCATGTTAGGTGCTTAAACCCCAAATGTCTATCCTTAAAACTCTGTGTTGTCTGTCACCCCTATCTGAAGGTGCCTCAAGTTCCTCAGTGTCTGCTTTACATGTGATGTTGCTGAGGTGTTCAGGTCAGGAATACTGAGCATGGCTGGCTTGCTCCCATGAGATCCTCCTGAGGGTAGCCCTCTGTCACTCCTGGGAGATGCTGGCACCTGATTCAAACCATGCAAATATTATCAGGAGGGCAAAGACTGAGAATTCAGTAAGGGAAAATGTCACTCTATGACTTAGTTTGGTAGGGTAATGTCTCTGTAACATAAACTGTCAGGCAGGTGTCGGTATGGGTTTATAGGGCTGTACATCACACTGTCCTTGCTGTGCAGGACAGCCCTTTGGGAAGTCAAACCCGGAACCTGCTGGGTGGCTTTATTGATTTTTGGGTTTGCTTTGTGCGGGGTGACTGCTGTAACAAGACTTGTGTGTGGATGTCAGGCCATTCACAGCACTGTGTTTTTATGCAGCTTTTCACAAGCACTAAGAGAGAAACAAAGCAGTCATCATGACCACTCAAATTTGTCTTGACTGAGCACACCATTGCTGAATAAAGTATGCACCTATTGTTTTCAGACAGCTGTAATCCCTCTCCAGACTTTAGGGTAATTTAATCTCTTGACATGACTGTGCAACTCCTGTTATTTTTAGACGCATACATTAAGAAAAGGAAAGGTCCATTTAATCTGAAAACATATTAGCAAGCATTCCTGGTTTCACAAATCTGAACCTTGTACTGCAGGGAATAAACTGAAAGTCATTAACCTGTGATTGCTGTTTGATGGCCAGAATGAAGCAGTTTCAGACCCGCTCCCTACCTCCCTTTGCAGGTACTGCAAAGCGAAGTGCTACTCTTGAAGAGCATGTCAGCAAAGGTTAAAAACTCATCACAGAGCGTTCTTTGCTGTCTACAATCTGGTCAGCTGGCCATGTGGGTGAGCTGGTGGGGATGAGGGAAAGGCCTGAAGTCCTCTCACGTCAGTGATGGTGTGTATCAGTGCCCTTCTCAATGATGCCTGAGGATGCTGAACTCACCTGTTTTCCATCCCTGGTGTTGCAGAGATGTCCCCAGGGGACCGTCACTGCCTGCTCTCCTCCTCCTTCTCCCAAACTCCTGAGTCACTCAGGACAAGTGGCCACGGAGACTGTCAGGCTATGTGATGAATCTGGTGGCTGTGGGCTTGTGGCTTCCAGATGCTGGAGCTGGGGCTCTAAGTCTCCTCTTTGGCACAGCAGGGAGTTCCCATATTGCTCACCATGGGACTTGTGCAAAGGTGTTTCCCTGCCCAGCTCTACAGGAGAGATGGGGCTAGTAAAATGACTAAAATCACTAAAAAAGCAGTTCCCTGAAGGAGGCGAGGATTTAATTTCTTTCTGTATATCCCTAGCAGCATCATCCAACAGGCACTGTGACATGTGCTGGAAGCTGAGGAGGATGTTGTCCAGGCCTCCACAGACTCTTCTATGCTTGGCTTGGGTGGGAAAGTGAGGCTCAGACTCTGCTTATAACTGTCCTCTTTGAGAAAGAATGAGGAAAGGCAATGGCAAGGGACAAAGTGAGGAAAAAACCTTAAGCTGTGACATTTCATGGGGTGGACAGCTAGCAGGAGATTGTTGACTGTTTGTTGAAAAGCCTCACTGGCTGTGTTTGCTTTGGATACCACAAGTCACTGGGTCCTGGTGGGGACTGTGAGTCATGTTCCTCCTTGCAGTGGAAAACACGGATTCATCGCTGTGGTGCCGCGCTCCTGGCAGGGCGGGCGGCCCCTTGGGAAAACGGGAAGGTGGCACAAAGCAGGAGGTGTGGAGGCCTTCCCCTCCAAAGGGGGTAGGAAAGTGTTTCTGGAATGCTTCTTTCCTTTCAGGCGTCCATCCTTAGTCCTGGGGAGCTTTGCTGTGGCCTTGAAAAAGGGATGTGCTGGAGTTCTTGTGTGCTTGTGTTGCTGTGGATACAGGGCTCTATTTTTGTGCCTCTTGCGTAAGTTTCACCCACATCTTCCAGTGCCATAAATGCATTTTTAGGGTTTGGGGTCCTGGATAGCTAAAAGAATTGAAGTTGCATCTTCTGTGGTCTCCGTGGGAGTTTTGAGAAGGCTGGTTGTGACCACATTCCCTCTGCTGTCTCTTCCTTTGGCAGAACTAATCCAAGTGGCGGTTCCATCCAGTTTATGAAGGAGTGATGCCTTTATCTTGGCCCAAGAGATGCTGCAGCTCCCTTTCTTCGGCTCATATGGAGAAGCCCTCAGTAGAAGAGAAGAATAATGCCAGCAGCTGTTGGAGGGCCAGCACGAGGTCAGCATGGTCCCACACTGCCAAAATACCAGTGCTAATTCTGGCCCTGAGTGCACAGAGCACACAAATCACCCATGACTCTTGGTTTTCCTTGTACCAGTCTGGATTCAACCCTTGATTTTATTCCTGCTGGAAGGGAAGCACAGACCTGCCATGGCTCCAGATGTGGGTACAGGCTGTCACCGGCCTTGCCTAGCAGGGGAAAAGGATCTCTGTGTCAGGTGGTGATGAGCTGTTAACTCCTTCCTTTACATCAGAGACAAGAAATTCTTGCCCTGCTGAGGGACCAATAAGTCCTTTGCTCTGCCACACATTAACACGTGCCTTGGTATTACCCAGTAAATGGTGGAATAATAATAATGTGGTTACAGGCCATCTGAAATGAGGTTGTGGTTGTAGCTGTCCCCGTGGGCCACCTGCTCCTGCCTCTCTCCTGGGAGAGCTTGGGGCTGGTAAAGAGGCTGTGTGTGGTAAGAGAATAGGTATTTAAGGAAATGGGGTTTAAATGAGAACTTAATTACTCACTTTTGGCCTTGTATCTGAGCAAGAATAACATGAAAACCTGAAATTACGCACTTTTTGCATTCCAATACAGGGAAGAATGCCTCCAGTATTTGAAAATAATTTGAAGATAAATAGAATTAATACTTAACATATGAAAGAGACAGCTAATGTTTTGACAGACAAGCCTCCTCCTCAGAGCCAAGAACATGTATTACCTAAAGGAGGAAAATCCTCATTTGTACTGAAGTTTGCCAGGAGTCATAATTAAAGAACAAAATTAGTCGAGGAGAGGATGGAATGAAAAGTAAAAAGATTGTTGTTTCTTAGATAACTGTGCAGGTGTTGCTGAAGGAGCACACACAAATTTCTGTGTGGGTTTTTTTTGTTGATCTGTCTCTATGTCCATCAGAACATTCACTGCAGTTTTCCATGTATTAAAAATAAAAATAAAGATAAAGATAAAAATAAAAATAACTGTCCTGCTGAGCAAGTCCTTCTGCCATGGGTGGAGATAAGCCTTCTTGCCCTCTGATGTGTAGAGTCTCTGATGTCTACTTAGGGGTGAGGTGGGTTTTTTTCTGTTTTAGTGAGAGTCCATCATGAGTGTTTCTTTCCTTTGTCATCCACTTGAACGAAGTGTGAGGGTTCCTACAACCTTGGATACAACTGCCTTGCTGGCACATTTGATGGAA
Source organism: Tichodroma muraria (assembly GCA_013390105.1). NCBI lineage: Eukaryota > Metazoa > Chordata > Aves > Passeriformes > Sittidae > Tichodroma > Tichodroma muraria. Next base: position 98,875 of record WAAG01073667.1, read on the forward strand.
ATTTCCTGGGCTGCTGAAAAGCTCCTGGAGGGGTGAAGGGGAAAGGCAGATAACCATGGTATAGATCCACTCACAGGCTGTATAATTGCTCATTTCTGCAGGAAACCAGTCTGAAATTTTGCAGAGGATTGGACCTGTTTTCAGGAGGTTTGTTATTCTGATTTGTTATTAACACTGCCTTTGTTACCCAGATGTTCCCAAAAGGCAGGGAAGGGTAGGTAACAGCAGTGCCATGGCCAGAGAAATGGTTAACTGGAAATGAAAATCTGAGGCATTCTTTGTAAGAGAAAAACAGTGTCTCGCTTAGACTAATAAAACACACTACCTTGCACACCTTTCATAGCTGCAAAGGTGTAAATCTTTTCTTCCAGAAAGGAATCCAGATGCTTTACTTTAATTTGAGTCAAGATAAAGTAGCCATATTTTCCCTGCCTGGAACATCTGCAGAAATGCCACTGAGGGATTTTGGCTTGTTGTTTTAGTGAGAGAATTACAGAGGTCCTCCCGTTTTCTCCTCTTTTGGGGTTAGACCAAGAATACATTCAGCAGTCATAAGCTGTGGTGTATTAATAGAAAGATTTTCTCCAAAAAATGTCCACTACTCCTAGAAGGAGATTTATACTATGTAATCCACCATTTCAAAGGCTAAGGTCACCACTGAACATGTCAGCCCACCAGGATATCATAACACATAAATTACGTAATCAATAGCACATGTTTTCCCCCTTTCTTTACCAATTAATGGATTTTTGAAGTAGAGAGCTCGGCTTATGTTTTTCCAGTCATGTTGGATGGGGAAACCCTTCAGAAGGAGGGTTCAGAAGGAAAAAAGATGGTGTTTAAGATGTTCACATCAATTCTTTCTTCAGTGAATGCACAGGAGCACCAGCTGTACTTCCAGTTCTGCTTCCTGCCTTCTTCTTCTTCTTCCTTCCTGAATTTTATAAATTCTTCACAAAAATGTATGTATGTACTATCAGAAGATATTAAATTTTTAAAATTTCATCTCAGATGTGTAACATGTTTCCATGCCAAAAGACTTCTTCTCACAAAACTATCTCATTATCCTTTACCTCTTCAGTTCTTGCAGATTCTGATTAGAGCATTCTTCTAATTTTGAATGGGATTAGGATGAGATAATGAGTGATTTTTATCAATTGACAGGATATTTCCTGCTTTTACCATGATGTTTTTGTATAAATTAGGTATTTCTTTGTCAAGATAATGGGACTTTTTGCCTTGCTCAGCTCTTTGCCCTAATTTTTCATTCTATTGATTTGCTTATTGAAGTAGAGGTATTTGGGACTGAATGGTGAAACTCAATGTCACTTGTAAGGATAGTCCCACAATAAGACTTATCAGTGTAGCTTGGCTGAATTCTTCTTTTTTTTGCAAAAAACATCCCAGAGCAGTGCAAGCAATATTTCATGATATTGATACCTGATTGTGTCACGTGAAAACACATTATTAAATGTGCATAGGGAAGAGAGACAAACAAGTTCATTTACCTGCTGGTTTTCTTAACTGTTCCAGGCTTGGTTTGTCACCTTCACTTTCTGCTTAGGATTTCGTGGATAGAGTTAGTGTCCTTAAATAGAAAAAAACCCAAAAGAGAAACCAAACTCCCCAAAGCAAACTGTCTCTGTGTTTGTGTTGTGTGAAGGATCTTCCTGAGTCCTAGGCTCAGCAAGTTTCCCAGAACATCTTTCCTAAGGCAGCCAGAGGCATCAGGGGCATGTTTCTCTTGGCTAGCCTCTCTCTGGAGAGATCCCTTGGAAGAAGCCCATGCTCTGGTAGGGTTTGCTCTCAGTGGAGATGAGACTCAAGGAACCAGTTCCTCTCCAGAGGGACAGTCCCGGTCCTTTTGCTTTCCTGTGGCAATGGTTAACCACCCTCAGTGGAAGATCTGCTGCGCAATGCTTGACAAATGCAGAGACTGAGCATGTGAGTGGGCATTGCTTCTCTTCTGGGGAATGACTGCTTGGCAGCAACTCACCTTTTGTGAGACAGGAGCTTTTGGAGAGCCCAGAGTTTGGGAAGACAGGCCCCTCAGAGTTTGTCCATTGCTTACTTTCATCCCCTTATTCAAATGAGACCTCTTCCTTCTTTCCACCGTGATCCAGGCTCATGGAAAAAGCACACAGTTGGAGTTTTCAAACCCTAAAAACTCTCCCCTGAGCCTGCACAGATGGAGGTTTCTGGAAAGCTTATGTGGCTGATTTGGGGAAAATCACACGGGTGGCAGGAGTTCTGGTATTGGTGGCACAAATGCCATTTTCCTTTTCCAATGTGTGGAGCCATCACAGAATCCCCCAAACATCTCTTTTCAGACATATAATCTGTAACAGGGTCAAAATGCGTTTTTTTTCCCTAGCCTTGAGCTGAGAAGCAACTGAACCATTTTGCTGAAGCTTTCCCAAGAACCACTTACTGGGGCAGGCAGCAAGCGTGGAAAAAGAATCCAGCCCAAACAGCTGAAACCTGGCAAAGTCGAACACAAACTGAAACACACTCTTCTCATGGAGAAGTGTTGGGTGACCTCTGATATGCAGAGTTCCCTGCTCCACCTACGTCAGACACACAGGGAAAGTGTGCAGCACGCTCTCTGTGCTCTTCATCTTGGGTCTGTGTGCTCTGAACTGCAAGTTTTACGGGTGAAAATGTACACCCTTCTCTGTATACCTAGAGCTGCATAGCTCCCTGCTGCATAGGATTCCTGGCTCCAGATCAGTTGCATCACTCCCCTGATGTCATCCTGGCATATGCTACCTCCAGCATTCTTCTCTGCCCGGAGGAACAGTATAGTCCACGCTGGGTTTTATCTTTTTTCTTTTTCTTTTCTTTTTCTTTTTTCTTTTTTTTTTTTTCCTTCCCTGGTTGGTCACTGCCACTGCAGAAAATCAAAGGCAGCCTCACACATTTGTCTCTGTTTTTCATTTTTTTTTGCTACAGATGTAAAATTGAAAAGCTTTTGAAGGACTTTCTCTCAGCACAAATGAGGAAGCAGCTGTTTACCATGAAAAAAGCCCATAAGTTTGTGCTTCCTGAGCTAGGAAATTACTGCTGCTGCTGCCACCACTACTGTTGCTCTAGACATTTCTTGTGGCCTGGGAGATGACATTGTGGCATACAAGGCTGGAGGACAACACTGGGGTGGGGATGGGAGACAAGGCAAAGTCATATGGCTCTGACTCACTGGAAGTTATTTTTCAAAATCTTTACAGAGACCTTATGGCCAACAGTCTGTGCCAAGCCCTGTAAGAAATCTACCCTGTGTTATACTTTCCTTGAAAGAAGAGTGGAAGGAGCAAATGCTGTGGGAATGTTGGTCAGCAAAGCCTGTGAAACTGGTAACAAGGATGGGAAAAAACAAATTTTGCTGTTTCTGCAAATTTGAGAGAGCAAAATCACTGCAGTCTACTATCAGTGTTGGCTCTCAGCTAAAAACTGTCTGTGCAGAAGACTGAGCAGGGGAGCTGGGGGCAGGAGGTACAGGCTTGCACTTGCCATGTGTGGCCTAATGTCACAGAACCACAGAATATCCTGAGTTGGGAGGGACCCACCAGGATCATCGAGTCCCCCTCCTGGCCCTGCACAGACACCCCGACAGTCCCACCCTGTGCATCCCTGAGAGCCTTGTCCAAACTCTCCCGGGGCTCTGGCAGCCTTGGGGCCGTGACCATTCCCTGGGGAGCCTGGGCAGTGCCCGACACCCTCTGCGGGAAGAACCTTTCCCTGATTCCTGGTCTGACCTCCCCTGACACAGCTCCAGCCGTTCCCTGGGGTCTGTCCCTGGTCCCAGAGAGCAGAGCTCAGTGCCTGCACCTCCTCTTCCCTCAGGAGAAGCTGTGACTGCGATGGCTCCCCTCAGTCTCCTCCAGCTGAATAGACCAAGTGTCCTCAGCTGCTCCTCACATGGCTTCCCTCAATGCCCTTCACCATCCTCGTGCCCTCCTTTGGACACTCTCTAATAGTTTAATGTCTCTGATATTGTGGCACCCCACACTCCACACAGTATTCGAGGTGAGGCTGCCCCAGTGCAGAGCAGAGCAGACAATCTCCTCCCTGGCCTGGCCAGTGATGCTGGGCCTGGTGCCCCCAGGACAGGGATGTCCCTCCTGGCCCCAGGACACTGCTGCCTCATGTCCCACTGGCCACCGACCAGGACCCCCAGGTCCCTTTCCCTGGCACTGCTTTCCAGCCTCTCATTCCCATTCTGTCCCTACATCCAGGGCTGCCCCATCCCAGGTACAGAATCCGGCCCTGTCCCTCTGAACTTCACACATGGTTGGTGATTTCCCAGCCCTTTACTCTGTCCAGGTCTCTCCGCAGGGCCTCCCTGCCATCGAGGGAGTCAACAGCTCCTCCCAGATCTCTATTATCTGTGAAATTTCTCAGTATCCCTTCCAATCCTGCATCCATTTATAAGGATGTTGAACATGGGTCTCCAAGTGTGTGTGTAACTGTGAAACCTGTGTAGGCATTTAAGATGTCTCCACGTGTGATGTTCTTTGAGTGGCCCGTGTTCAGTGGTGCTCTGTGGCCCTATGTGGCATGAGGAAGGCAGGCACCTGCCACAGTGGTGTGAGACTTGCTCTGAGGGCCAAAGACCTGTTGCCTGGAGGTTATTTTTGAGGCTATGGAAGAAGGGGGTTACTGGACAAGGATTTGAAGGCCAGTCTCAACCGCCCTAGGCTGGTTTTACCTATAGCCCTTCTTTGTTCTTTCATATGTGCAAGAAGCTGGGCATGTAAGCACAGGTCTCAGACATGGTCTGGTGTGATCTGGTTTAGTGACTCCACCACTGCCACACCTGGAAGCAGGGGAGCAAAGAGAACCTTTATCTATCTCACTTTTCTTCCGCTCTGCCCTTAGGACCTGGCTCTCCTCAGCAGGTGCTCCCTGCCAGGCTCTGCAGGGGCAGTAGGTGCACTTCACCTTCAGGTCCAGTGACCCACCTGGTTGGAAAAGCACTTAGCATTTTCCTCAGAAAATAAGGGAGCAGTACTAGACAGGGACTGCCACAAAAGCATCACTGACGGGCTTGGGATTGCTGTCACTAGAGCAGCACCCAGTGGTGAAGACCACCTGGGCAGCGATGGAGATCAGCCAGGTTTGTGGGAGAATTTTGTTTCCTATACTGCTGAAAGCCCAGTATTTTTGAGTATTAATTTCCTTTCTCGCTTTGGTGGGGGCAAGAGGGTGAAGTGTTACCTATGGAAAAGGAGCATAATAAGGTTACTTTTCCCCCAGGAGGTAAAGGTGACAAGTCCTTGAAGGACATGGAAGTTAAGTGCATGCCAAGAGAACCCAGGAGACCAGGTCTGGAAAAACCTAACCTGTATTTTTTTTCTGGAGAAAGGGGAGAATGCAGGAAGAAAAGGCTTTTACATAGGAAGTAACACATTAGCAGGACCAGAAGACAGTCTGTAGGGAGGGAGGAAGCGGGGCGGTGGTGGCTGGTGCCTTTACAAGCTGCTCTGAACAAGGTGCCGAACTTCCCGGGAAGTTCTTTGGGGTTAGCCAGTTTTTGCAGCCGTGCCTCTGGCTCAGGATTTTCCCCTTTCCCAGTTCACGCTCTCCCTCATCATCTGGCCAGTTTACATCGCTGGTTAATTGGGAGAAATAGTTCCCTCCTTAGCTTCCTCTCCAAAGGGCAAGTGGGAGGCTGGAGCCCTTCCTTTCTTCTCGGGGCTGGGATTCTGGAGCCGTGGCTCAGGCTGAGTCCCTCCAGCCCTGGATGGAGAAGTAGTCGGGGACAAATGAGGAAGCGGTGGGTTGAGCAAAACCCTTGCGCTGTAGAAATCATTCTTCCAGAAAAGTGGGAAGGGGGTGGGGCAGCAGGCACCCTTGCTGCAGGGGCAGCGTGTTTTCATTGTGATGCAAATCTCTTCATGTAATTTGGGTCACATTCAGGTTCACCCAGTTCTTGCGGCTGGAACTGAAACCAACGCGTCTTCACTTTTGCTCACAGCTCTCAGTGCTCTCCTCTCTCACTCTCTCACGGTTCCAGGGCTCGTTTTGCGACGAGGCTCCCGTGTTCCCGGAGAGGTGTTCTGTGGAGCGCATCAGGGACCTCAGGGTGCCGGGATGTCCCCACGCCCCTCTCGCCCTCGCCGGTGGCTCTTTGGTGGGATGTACCAGGCACACATGGGCTCTGATGCCGTGAGGTTTTGGAGAGCGGTTTCGTTCAACCAGAGTTGCTCACACAAACCCTGCGGGGCTCACACAAACCCCGAGCAGCGCCTGCAAACACAGAAAACAGCCCCGCAGCACCCGACGGCAATCGCCGAGACCCTGCCCCGCAGGCCAGTCCGGACGGCTCTGAAAACACTGCCTTTGCTTCTGGGAAACCCGATGGACACATTTAAACAGGAAATTTACAGCCTTCTTGCACAAAACTTGACTTCTCCTCACCCCCTGCTTGGAGTGCGCCTGTAAATGTTTAAGTCACCTCACTGTTATCCTGTGTGGGGTCTTTGTTCCTCGCCTCCCCTGCTTATTTTGACCTTCCCTTGATGCACAGTCGGCATTAAATTCGGGGGCACAGGGCAAAGGCTGGGCTTGGTCACCTCTTCCCTGCCCCCTTGGAAGGGCTGACTTTTGCTGCTGTCTGATGTGGATTAGTGGGGCTCCCCTCTAGTTCTGGGCCCTGGGCAGTCACCTCAGTTGCTCCCTCCTAAATCTAATTCTGTTCTGCTTTGTCCAGAATATAATGCTCCCTGGAATTCATTTTAAATGCAGAGCAGGGTCAGGGGAGGCTTCAGGGACAGCTCGGGTGCTGTTAGGACTCGGGCTGTGTTACAGGCACTTCAGGGCCATTTTGTACGATTGGCTGTGAAGTCATAGTGGTTTCCTGAGCCAGCTGTTGGAAAATCACCTCCAGCAAGCTCGGCTCCCTGCAGCTGCTGCTGTCTCTCCTGGTACCCAGGCTCAGAGGGTAGTCTGTGCAAGGCTCCTCCTCCCGCCCATGCCAGCTCAGACCTAAAAATCCCTGGTGCCCATCAGTGGAGGGGCCAGCCCTTGGTGCTTCTCCATCCTGATCCTATTCCTTGTGATTTCTGTCCCTGGCTCTGACCCAGCTGACAGGAACCTGCTGGTGTTCAACGCTCATCGAGCGATTTTGGTACACTGAGTGGAGACTGAGCACGGTGGAAAGGGCACAGATCTCAAAGTCTTGCATTTCAAAATTGCCTCTTGGCTTTGAAGGATCTGATCCCACTTTAGTCTCACACTCCTGTAAGGCAATCTGGTCTCCTTGCACTTCTCTGCAGCTGCTTCTGGTGAGAAGTATGGCAGCTGCTCCACACGGCATAAGAGAACACTTTGGCAAAAGAGACCTAATGATTGTGCTTGGCTGTGTCTGCAGAGGAAAATTAGGGAGAGGGAATGTAATTATTGGAGTTTGGCCAGGACGTTGGGAGAAAACACCTGCACTTGTGCTGTGACATGATCATTTGCAGTAAAGAGTACACAGTCAGTGTTAGTTCACTTTTCTGGATGCACGGTGTCATGAGGAATGTTCTGCTGTCTCCATCCACGGAGAATGGGGTTTTAGTTCTTCGTACATGACAATTGCATGAGCCAATCATTTCCCTTAACATAACTCAGAAAGAGGTAGTGGTCCTCTCTAATTTTGTAGGGGCCATGGGGAAGCTGTTGCTATGTTCTTCTGAAATAGCTCTGGTTTCCTGGGCTTTGGTTCCACGTATAATTAGAGAAATAAAGGCAAAAGCAGAATCTTGGATCTGTAGAGCCTGAAACTGCCAGGACTGAGGAATAAGGGTTTCTTCATTAGGACTGTGACTCTTCAACCTTACCCCAGCTGAGACCCTAAGAGGTGAGGGGCTGAGTTTGTGTTTTGAGGTGGTAGTGCCTAAGATGCTGAAGTTCTAGTGGATTTGGTGTGAGATAAGCTGGTGCCCTGGTCAACCTGAAAATGAAATTATGAGAACAGTTTCTTTGGTTTCTCTATTGATTTGTATCATCCCCAAACTGTAAACAGTCCCAAACCCAACTGAGGGGAGAATTTTGCTTTGGTGACCATCTTTGATCTTCATAGTTATTTTAAGATCCCCTAGAGATGAAGATTATAAGGTCATCTAGAGGAAAAAAAAATTGTGTTGTGTTTTGGCAGTGGCTAACCTGAGGGGTGGTGAAATCTGTAACCTAACTCATGCATGTGACTCATATCAAAGTACAAATGATAAATGAATGTGGTTGATATTGATTCCAAATTTGACATCACTTTGATCAGCTTCAGGATTAGCTGTGCCTGACAGCATTCATTCTTGGAACTGGTCTCCTTCTCAAGGTTAACAATAGCATCAAATGATCTCTTATTAAGTAAAGAAAGAAAAAAAAAGAAGAAAAAGGAAGAAAAACTCCTCCAGGCACACTGCAATCCCTAAGCTTGTTTGGGATGAACCACCATGTTTGGGATGGAACTGCTGTGAGAAGAAGCTGCTGACTTTTCCTGATATAGGAGGAAGTGCTGTGTTGCTCAGAGAGCATGAGTAGCCTACAGATAGTGGCACTAGCTCTTGGAAACAGCTCTACTAGTTCTTTTCCCTAACAAATTCCAGAAAATGTAGGGGGATTTCCAAGGAGGAGAGTTGAGGCTGTAAAGAGGAGGGGCTGTTCCAAATAGCCTCCGAACACAGTGATCCCAAAGAGAAATTGTGCTGTTTTCTCACAGCTATTAGTGAGATAACTATTAACCCCAACAACAAGGTTAAGAGGAAGTTCTTATGATGAAATGTTTATAAACAGGAAAACCCCATGGACTGTCTTCTTAGTACCTAAAGAAAAGGGAGCTGGAGGGAGGTAAAAGGCATTTCTTAAACCAGGGAATGAACTTTCCATTCTTACAGCTCTTGAGACCTTCAAGGGGGTATCAGGCAACCCCTCAGCCAGGGAGTTGTGCTGTCATGTGTAGACACATGGCCCCACTGCTCCATGCTGTCAGCTCACAACTGGTTGATTTTATCTCTGGTTCCCTCTTGGGCGAACCGTGTGCGATGCCCAGAACATCCCAGAGAGGCAAGAAGGCATGTGTGGTTCTTCCACCTTTGCCTTGAAATGTTGAGCAATAGCAGCTTGGACCTTCAGCATTTCTTAGAAGCTGCTTTCAGTTTCCAGGACTGCTGGCTCTGGCTGATGTGCCACATATCTCGGAGGCACACATCTCCTGTGCTGTGTGTAAATCTGCAGCAACACATCCTAGATTCCTGTAAGCTCAGACATTCCCCTGCCCCCATTCGATTGATAGAAACCCCGAGTTCCTTTTTTAGCTTCCTTTGTTGACCACAACTCACGTCAGCAGTGAAGTCCCGCCTGCCATGCTGCCTGCCAGCGTGTGTGCATATGGTCTGCAGAACATGAATGCACCAAACCACTTCACAGCATTGTTGTTTTCTTTTGCCTGTTTTTTTTTCATTCTCTCGGTGGAAACTATTAAGGACCGAAAGCCTTTGCTAATAAAATTCACACAGCTGCTGTTGCTGCAGATGAAATCCTGACACCACAATGGGAATGTCGGACCAGGGCTGCCCCTGTTGCAGAGTGCAGTGAAAGAGGACAATGCATTTCCAGAGCCTGGAAAGCCCTAGCAAAGACAGGTCACTGTGTGTCTGGACACCAGACCTGGGAGGCTGCTCTCTGCAATCAGTGCAGGTTTGCCGTTTCCCCCCTGATCCCTGCCCTTCCGTCAGGCACAGCTTGGTTTGGTGAAGTCAGATGCCAATTCTCTCCTGAAGGTGCAGGATAATAGAGGTCACCCGGGGCTCACATTTGGCTTGTCAACAGCTGGCCATTTGTCTTCTCAGCTTCCAGTTGTCTGATAATGAGATGTTGTAATGAGAGTGTGGTTCTGCTAGAGGCCAAAGGTAGGGGGCAAAACGACCTCTGTTACTGCTTTTCCCCTTCTCCTAAACAGAGTTGACGGTGCTGTTTAAAGGACCCTGGCTAAATTAATTCACAGGTCTGAGAGAGGCTCCATTTCAGGAGTGGCCTGCTACAGAAATAACATTCTATGTTGGATCCAGCTATGCCGGGCTGAGTGGCCTTTGCAGGGTGGCAGACACCTCACATTGGGTAGGAGTGTTTAAAGGGCAGAAAAAAATGTTCAATTTCCGTGGAGGTCTCTGCTTCTGAATTTCACTCTCCTTTGCGGTGCAATCCAACACTTGTTATAGGTTTGTGGAGGACAAGCCACATCTGAACCAGTACCTTTTGGTTCAAATATAGCCTAAATAGCCACAACAGAAAATTGCTCTTATTCTGTCAGACTACTCAAGCCATCAACACACAGACATAAGATTTCCAAGCCACGGGGCTTTGAGTTCTTGTGTGTGATAATTTGTGCCTATTGCAATAGGGGCTGCTTGAGTTGGCTGCTTGTAGTGAAAGAGTTGGGAGTGAAGGAAGGTCTTGATGGGGAAGAGAGCACTGCTGCCCTGTTTAGGGTCAACAGAGCTTTTACAAAGCCTTCCTGAACTTTGCTTCACTACGCCTGTTGCGCCAAGTGAGAGATGTATTGCTGAGCCGTGAGGCAGGGCTGGATCCATCACTTAGGGGGAAGGGGAAGAAAGAGTCTTTTAAACAGTCTTGTCTGTTTGTGTTGTTAAAAAAGAAATAACTCTAGGAAAAAACCAAATCCCCTCCTCATCCTCAACAGTGTTTCCCAATTCAAAATCCCGTCCCTGAGAATTTTGCTGTGTTTGTTAGAAACCACATGTTTACGAAGAGACTCCTGTGAGGGTTAAGGCTTCTGTTCCTGTGGCCCAGGAATAGGATGTGCCAGTAGGGGTCTGTGGGGCTGGATCCTACAGCTCTTGTTCACACAAAGGTCTCAGTCTTGCACCTTGTGGGGGTGCAGTGCAAACCCTTGTCCGATTCAAGCATGATGTGAACAGGGCCTTTTTCAATGCTCAGCCTTTCACTGGGTTTATGAGTGAAGGGGTAAAGGGAAAAGAGGACTAAGGGAAAAGAAGTATTCATTGACTTCAGGGGGAATAGGGCTTCTGGCTTGACCAGAGAGTACTTGTGAAGGTCATTGCATGAGTGTGAGCTGGTGCTGTCAGTTCCTGTTGCCACTTCCATCCGTAGTAAAAAACCTCACCATGCGAGCAGCTGTTAGTTGCTTACTTGTAAATATGTTGGCCTGATTCAGTAAAACTGGCTATTCAAAATTACAGCTCTCCAAAGCTGTTGCCTTCAAGCTTTTACCCCGCCCATTGCTGCTTTTTCCCTGGAGAAATGGTCCATGTTTTCTTGTCTTAGTCTCTCTGCTCTGCCATCCTGCTCCAGCCTGGATGCAGGAGTCCTCCAGCCCCAGCTGGGCCCAGAGAAGGTTATAGCCCATCCTGCTCATGCCCAAGCCCTGACAACTCCAGACATTTTGATTCCCAGGGGCCAGGTTCTGTTTTCTTGAGAGCAGAGGGCCACTCAGCTCAAAACATCTGAGGTTTTGCACCACCTCTCTAGGCCTCATTCTCCTTTCGAAGAAGAGGACAGAAGTTTATTGCTCTTTCTTTTGAGCCTTTTAGACACGAGCTGACAAAATGCTGTTTGACTTCATGCTAATCTGGCAGACAGTGAGCCCCGGATCTCTTATTTACAGCTGCACCCTTAATTAGACAGCAGCAAAAATACATAGTAAAATACAGCTTGTACTCAGATGAGTCCTGGCTAAAGCCAAGCTGAGATACAGTAAGGTAAAAAAATCCTCAAGACTCTGAGCCACGCTTAAGGTAAATCCCACAGAATACAGAAAATCACCTCAACCCTGGGAAAAGCAGAAATTTTAAGGTGTTCTCCATGCAGAAAGCAGTGCGAGTAACAAATCAGAGCCAAGACTAGACTAATAGTCATAATGTGCACATAATGAAGCCTCTGGATATTGAACAGGCTGGAGCTTGAATCTTTCCCACTGTGGCAACTCCTGCATAAAATATATAGTTGTGATGATGAAGTCAGAGGATGTTTGCTTTTAAAAATATTACTTTCAGATGAGATGTACAACTTCTCTCATGTTTAAAAATGAGAGTGTGTGGTACACCACCTTTGGTTTTACTGTTCTTCTATCTCTTCTGCTGAGTGTTTGCTAGGAGGGCACAGAGAATGCAGAATGACCCAGATGCCCATGCATTTTAACCTCCACTCGTGTTTTGCTTGGAGACTGACAGTAGGTCTGTGCTGGTAACATCCCAGACTTGTCCTATGGCTGGAGATGTGCAGTACGCACAGCCCAGGGCTGGGAGGATTCCTACCTGTTTCTACTAAATCTGCTTTCTCCCATCTTGCTTGCTGTGACTTGGCTTTTAGGACATGTCAGGCCTTGTTTATGCCAACATGAAGTGCCCTCTCGTGCTTTATCCCAGAGCCTCCCTGGGAGGGTGTTCATGGAGGCTGTCAGAGAGTCCTCCTGCCTCCAGGGACCTTGGCCTGCCTCTCCCTGGTGGATGTGGTGACACCTGGGCTTTTGGGAGCTCAAGCCTGGCTTTTCTTAGCCCCAGAAATCAAAGCAGTTTTGCATCAGCCTTAGCCAGTTTCCAGAATGGAAATCAGATGCCAGTTGTCTCACTCCTAGATGAGTGCCCAACCTACTGGACTTCTGTTGGCACTGGCTTTCTTCTCTTCTTACTTTCTCCTCTCTTTCTCCATGCTTGCAAGCTCTGTGGGTGTGGTGAGGGCTGTAACTCAGGGCTGTGAATCCCATCAGTCAGCAAACATCTGGAGTGTGCTGTCCTGCTTTGTGAATCTGGCCTGCCTTGCTGAGTCCAGCTAACCAGCCTAAGAATAAAGACCTTATTTCTTCCTGAGGCCCTGCACAATATTAAAAATAAGAGTCCTTGTGATGTGGTGATATGTTGCAGTCTCTTTTTTATTTAAATTAAAAAAAAATAAATTATTCTGTTTTATTCAAGAATTTTCCAAAGCACAAGCAAAACAACCTTTCTAATTTCTTTTTAGTTCTCTGGTGTGCAAGAGTGAGTAATGCTGAAAGAGGAGCTCAGGGCCAGTGCTGTGTCAGGTACTTGCCCTCAACATGAGTACTGCTTGTAGATGTTCCTCGCTGCACTCTACAAGACACATCTCCCCTTTTCTGGAGCCAGAAAAAATATTTAAAAATCTTCTGCTGGCTATATTTTCCCTGTACCTGTTAAATGGAAGGATTACCTTTTCATTAAAAGTGACTTTCTATGTGCCTTGAGGGATGTCTTTTCCAGTGCAGAAGGCAGCAGTGGTGCCAGACCAGAATCAGACCACACACTTGTGTCTGCCTTCTTCTGACCCCACCCTGCTTTGTCAGACAAATAAACATCAGCCTCAGGTGGACTCCAGTGCACCGACTCCCCAATTTTTAAGTTTTGAGGGGAAAAAAAGGAAAAGTTTCTCTGTGAGACATCTGATGAAATTGGCAGTGTCAAGATGAGCAGAAATGCTGCTTCCAGAGGGTTTGCACAGGTCCACAGTGCAAGGCCTAAGCTCCATCAGCCACCGTGCTGTCTTCCCATCCCTTTCCACATCAGGTAATGTCCTGAGGCTTGGAAATCTGAGTCCAAGCCATTGGTTATTGAAAACTGCTCCTACTACAGCTGCTTTCCATCCCTGCTTCCCTCCCCTTCCCCAGTCTTTTATTTCTCCTTCCTGGCATGGGCTTAGGTGGGCATGCATGACTTACGAATTTTAATTTCCTGTGGGAAACATTTCTCATGGCCTGCAGGTAGGTGCTTTTTTTCCACCCTCCCCTGCCTCCTCCATTAAGCGTTTTCTTAGCTTTAAAGCTTTTCTGTGTCCCTAAACTGCCTCTTTTAAAATCCCAAGCCCCTTTGGATCTCATTTGTTCCAGGATGTTACTTGACTGGTTTCAGTGGTGTTAGTGCTCATTCACATACTGGATAAATGAGGGAAAAACCTTTTTCCTTGGTAAGTGTGAAACAGCTTGCCCATGCTGATATGTGCAGCTGGGAAACTTTCAGTGTCAGTGCTTCCTTGCACACAGCATTTAATGGTCTATCAGGTATGGGAGACTCTAGATGGGGGGAGGGAGGTGAAATGAAAACTTCTAAACTCCATTCTTACCAAAGGGACAAGGGACGAACACGTGGCTGTGGGTGTGTGCGTCCCAGTGCCTAAAGAGGTGTATGAGTATCCATACACACACAGAGACACATCTAGAAATGCATACACATAGCCTGAGCTTTGAAATGCATCTCTTCCCACCCGGATTTTTCCATCTGGGGTCCCTGAAAAAGGTACTCCTTTTTCATTTCACTTCCACACACAGTTCCCTTGGCCTTTAGTAGGGTTGCACTTCATAAAATTGTCCTTTCCCAGGACTCTCGTGGTCCACAGGGCATTTAACCATGCCTTGCAAAGAGACTCATGGCCAGCACGTGTCCTGCTGTTCCTGGGGTCCTTCCCAGCAGCCAGAGAGCCGAGCATGTGGGTTCTCTGGGATCCTGGTCTGTCCACCCGTCCCTGAGGCAGCCCTAGCTGTGCTGACTGAGTCCCTGAGCTCACCTCAGCATCGTGGGGAAAAGCTGTGGCAGGTCTGTGCCACAGCCTGCTCTGCTTGGGAGTGGCAGAGAGGAAATCACAACCCAGGAAGGGGCTCTGGCAGCCTGTGGGTTTGGGAGAGTCCAGTGGGGCAGCTGCTGAGGTGGAAAGGGCAACCTGGACTGATGTTTACTCCTTTTCTTTTTTAAGGGCAGCCCTCATCCTGACATCCCATATATTTAGCTGGTCTTTTTTATGAACAGTTTGGAAATACCTGACCTAGATTGGGTAAAAGGCTTGACTGGAGAAGCACAGAACTCAGTGCTTTGCATTGGGAAGAAATTCAGAAGAGGTTTTGCTGAAAACTGAAGCTTTTTTCTCTCTAGTCCTTCCTTTCTCATTTATTAGCTGCTTCTGGCTTGGGTACCTGCATAGCTCCATGTAGCATTGCACAGATGCTCTCCTTGCTCAGCAGCCCCTTAAAATCCTGATTTTCAAATAAGCCAAGTGTCTGAGCAGGTTCCACTGGCTTCACCTTATCATCACAGGGCTCCTGCACCAACTTACCAGTCAGACCCACCAACATCAAAGGCCCTGTGCAGATTCACAGCAGATAAAAGCCTGGCCCAGCCCTCGTGGGATACACCCATTCCCTGCCCACGTAATGCTGTTTTCCCACCTGGCTGTGGGGTGGGAGGAAGGGTGGGGCCGTGGCTCATCAGGGCAGCCTCTGCCCCCCCCCCCCCCCCCCCCCGCAATGCCTTTGTCCCGGGTCTGGCAGTGCCCTCCAGCAATTAATGCCACACACTGTAGACAGGCACAGTGAGATCTTTTCCTGTATCCACACAGCTCACTTTTCCAGGGACTATTTGGACAGTAGCATTTTGCTTACAGATTTGTGGGAATCCAGCATGAAGTGTATGAAATCCTCTTTGTTTGCACCCATTCTTTAACCTGCGGGTTGGAAAATTCCCAGTCCCTGTCTGCCTTGCATCCTCCCCATCTTCCAGGGTAAGGCAACTTGTTCTGGACTGCAGTTGATTTGGGCAAAACTGAGAGCTTTGCTCTCCTTTCCTGGATGCAACCTCCTGATTTTATTAAAGTGAATTGGTTTTAGAATCCTGGATTCCACTGGGTTTCCCGTGAAATTAAATCCTGAAAGAAGGCTGCACCTTGTCAAGAAAAAGGCCTTGCTGTCAGCAAAATGCAGCTTGGAATAGTGGGGCAGCATCCCTGTGTGGTGTAACAGGCTGCCTACAGGCTGGAAAGGGATGAGTTTGCACAGCTTAGCTTATATAAATTGAACAGCAAGTGCCAGCAAACTGCAGCCATACGAGAGAGCTCAAAAGGTTTGAAGTGTTGCAGAACAAAGCTACTTTTATGATTTATACACTTGCCAGACAACCATCAAATTCTTTGCTGAAACTGGAGCTTCCCTGGTAGCACCACGAGGGCTGGCCAGCCTGTGAGGAATTCTTGGCATTGGAGCAGCTGTCCCAGAGTGGTACAAAGGGCTTTGCCAGTGTGAGATGGAGCTATCAATAGGATGTCTATCAGGGCAGGCAACAAATGGGCTGCTGATCTTGGCTTCCTCTGCCTCTCCAGTCCCAGAGAGTGTGATAGATGGTGGTAACAACCCCCAGACAACTGTCACAACAGTTCTGTGCAAGGTGTGGTAGCCCCTGAGCAGCCTCTGTGCCTCATGGGGAGCTCTGGGCAGAGCTGAAGGGCTGGAGCACAGGGAGAAGCCTGTGGGGTGTGATGACCTTGTGCAGACAGGCTTTGGTCTCCCCTGGGGCCCAGTGTGCTCAGGGAGTGGTAGGAGCTGTCCCTGCAGGGCAGGACACTCTTGGGCCTTCCTGTGGACTGTCCCCTGGGAGTGTCCAAGGAAAGGGTCTGGAAGTCAGGCTTATGTAGGATTTTATTCACGAGGAGAGTCACGGCAGGCTCGCAGCTTTGTAGTGCTTCTGAGCTCCTGCATTCCTGGTGAGGGGGATCTCAGCCGTGGCCTTTCTGAAGGACTGTTCTCTCCTGTATACAATGGAGGTGATAGCAATTACTTTATAGCCAGATGAAGCCTTTTTTATGGGGAGAACAGGAAGAATCAGGACTCCTGAAATTTTGCGAGTTGAGTGAACTTTGGTGAATGTACCCACCTGGGTGTATGCCTTCATGGAAGGGGCTTCCACTGGTTAGAGCCTTCAGCCCAAGGTCTCTCTGCTAATGCTAAGCTTGTATGCATTGAGACGTTATTTATTTAGAGAACAGCTCTTATTGCCGCTGTTTTGCCAGAAAACATCCTCTGGTTTCCGCTGGCCTCTGCCCCTGCAGCATTAGAGATTATTTTCCACATTTGTTTGCACATTGCACTCATTAACGCTTCCAGCAGAAGTCTGTGGGCACTAAGCGAGGAGACAGGGCACGAAACCAATGGCAGACAGGCAGAAGGATGTGGCATGTGAAAGCCCTGCAGGAATGTCTTTGAATACCACCATAGGAAAGGGTTTGGAGGTTTTGCAGTGGCTGTAATGCTACACAGCCGTGGTAAGGCTGTCCCATTAGAACTGTGTCCCATTAGACTGCTCGGGTGAAGGGATTTCACCTCAAGAGCTGTGTCTGCTCAAGAGATTTTACAGGGCTGGCAGTATCCAGGGATCTCCTGTACCCAACAAACTATCACTGGAAAGCACCAGACAAGTGCACAGAATAAATAGCTGATTTTACTTTGGGCATGGATTGTGGCAACCCTGGCCAGTTCCTTCCTCTGGCTTCTTCTTATAAAGTTCATGTCATCTGGGATTTCTATACCAGCTGGAATGACTCATTTTGCAGGAGTGTAATGGTGGTGGTGCTGTGTAGTGAATAGGGGCAGGGGGAAACCCGTGCCAGAACAGAAACATGTCAGGTTATTCTGGAACCGGGTGGAGTGGGGGACTGGTCCCATTTAAATAACAGATTTTGGCTCAGGCTCCCAGTGCATCTATTTTTTTAGGGAGAGGCAAAGAGGGAGGCCAGTTAACACACGGTGAAAGAACTGGTCCTTCCTGTTGGGAGCTGTTGGTTTTGCCCTGCTTATCCTGTTTATTTGCAGGCAGCTGACTTGTCTTCTTCTTGGCTTTCTCTTAGCCCAGCTAATGCAGACTGGCCATCTCTTCCATTTAAACAGAATCCAGCAGTATTTTGATGCCAGGGAAAATACCAAAATGTTGCTCTGAAAGCCACAAAGGGTTCAATTATTTCCTGGAGACGATATGAAGCCTATTGAATTGCAAGTGATGGTTATCGTCTCTCACTTGTGGAAGAAAAGGGCTAAGAGTGAGTGGAATAGAAATCATTGTGCAGGGAGCTTTTGCCTATGAAAGTCACCCAGCTCAGCTGGTAAAATTAAGTTAAGCCTGGAGTGCAGGAAGAGAAAAGGAGGATTGAAGAACTTGGCACTTTTTTATCGTTATCTCTTCTAGTCTGCACTGGGTCTGGGCTCCAGGGATTGATGACTGTAAAATGGGAGCATGCTCAGCTCTGATAGCAGGAGAGGCAGGGATGTTTCCAGGAGCCCTCTCCATTGCTCCTCCTGGAAACCAGCAGACCCCAGCAGGGCAGAATTTCAGGGATGAGAGGGAGCTCATTAGCTGTCTGAATGTTTTATCGGGTGGAGGAGAAATGCTGTTCTGGGAGAGCAAGAGAGGAGACCACTACAAAGTCATTTTTAGGCCACTGTTTTGTAGCCCACTTGCTTATTTTCTGTAAGAACTGTCATTTTCTGAGGATGGAAAACAGGATATATGTCAAGAGACCATCAGGGAACTGGTTTACATAGTTTTGCCTGGTAGTAAACAGGAGGCATGTGGAAGCATGTGTGCATAATGCCTGTTGTATAGGACTGTCTGTGTGGGATTTCAAAATAGTTCAGAGACTTAATTGTGGTAAAAACAAGTAATATTCAGTGTGTGGTGTGAAGGACCTGGGAGAAAGTGCAATCTGCTCTTTGAGATAGCCTCCCTAGCAAAGACTACTGCAGTTATTTCACCAGTTAAAGCACCTGCATTTTGGCTATTCAGTGACAAGAAACTCAGGTTTTATATATGGGCTTTGTAGATTCGGCCAAAAAAAGGCATTTGTTAGGTAGCCCAGTAATGGAGTCTGGTACAAAGAGATCGTAGCTTCTACAAAGAAGCTCAGATAAGCAACAGCTGATTCCAAAAGCATTGCCTGAGATATAGCCCTTAATCCTATTATGGCAGGCAGTGGCCTCTCCAGGTCTCCTTCAGTTTGCTGCTGTTTTGTATTTTAAACAGGCAGGATTTTCAGTTTGCTGCATGGGAAGACACTCTTTTTTTCAAGGGAAGAGGAGGAAAACAGACTCACATGGCATGTGCGTGTCAGTACTTCTGCATAGTAAGGACTGCTGTGGTCACAGCAGGGTTAAGGAGAAAGAGGAAGGTTCCTTTGCATGCCAATAGGTGGGGATTTGAGCTCAGTTTTCAAATTAAGAGTTACTAAGGAGAGAAAGCAATACCCTGATAAAGAGTCCAATATGGTGGGAGAGTCCATGAACAAGAGCCACTGGCTTGGCTCGGCCTTAAGGAGTTGTTCCTGCAGAGGAATGTGTGCAGGGATAGAACACATGCTAGCCTCTGCTAGCCATGCCAGCCAACGTGAGGCTGAGAGCCAGGGAACTGCCCAGAGCACTGTCCTGGCCAGAGGGGATGAGGCACTGATGCCAAAAGGGCTGCTTGCCACTTTCCTTCTATCCCTCTTAGCTCAGACACCAGCAGCATCAGGCAATCCTGGGGATTCAGGAGCATGCCCAGGCTCTCTGCTCCCACAGCTGACTCTGCTGGCCACGTGGGTGCACATGCTCCTCTGCCTTGAAGGTTTACATCATCAGATCCTAAACTGCAGCTCTAAGCACAAGTTCTCCCCAGTCAGATCTGTGGGTGTTTTGTTGTGAGAGCCCCAAGAGAGTCTGGAGCTGCACTGTGGATTGCTAGTGGCAGTGCAGGCTTGGGATGTAGCTTTGAGCATTTTGTTTCTCACCAAACAAAGCGGGGCATTTCTTGATTGTGGAGATGTCCATTCATTGTTTATCTTCCTACTTCAAGGCTTAATACGGCAAACACTAAAAATGTATCAGCTGGTCCTCCCGCTGCCTACCTCCCCACCCTCACTTCCTCCAGCTATTTGCTTTGAGTTATTTACTCAGGATTTGTTTTCCCTCTGATTTTACAAGTTTGCCTTGCACAGCAAAAAAACCTGCTATTTTGCTCTCTCTGGTATTTGGCAGGGAAACAAAAAGAACACAAAGAATAAAAGGATAATAATTGTTTTTTTCATGATGATTTAGCACACAAGAGTTCTTTTTAGTGCTACTGTTGCTGCTGTGTTAAAGCATCTTCTTTTCTTAGGCATGCCAAAAGCTACTGCAGAGAGAAGAAAACAGGGTGTCTCTTAACTGTGCTGTGCTGGGCTGGCAGCGGGCTCTGAGCTGGGACCTGCCCATCTGCCTGGTGCTCGCTTGCAAGGCTTCCTTACATGTTATTTTGATCCAGGTGATGGAATTGGACAGAGCAGCTTTTGTGCAGGGATTTGCAAAGCTCATCTCTGTGTTGTTCTACTCCAGTGGAAGTTGAAACAGGTGTGCTGGAGACACTGTGCTCATTGCACATAATTATTTATATATATATTTTTTTGTGGTTCATGTTCCCATGCATTATTTTGCTTCATGACACTCAGGTTGGGGTAACCTTCATCTCCTCAGGACATGTGAAATGGTTGGCAAAAGATCCCTGGCAACCTCTTCCAACTAAGTGGGGAGGGACTGATTTGACAGCAGGGTTGGTTCAGGAGGCTCAGGAGTGTACCTGAGCAGTTTGATCCTTTAATTTGGGTTACATACTTCCTAGTTTCAGCCACGAGACTTGCCTCTTTCGTGATATTTTTTGTTTTTTCTTCCACCACCAGCTGAGAGCAGGTGATGCACAGGAAACACTGAATGAGAAGGCAGTGCAGCAAGGCTAGTGAGATCAACTCTCCTAAAGGACTCTTCTTAGGGCTAGAAGGAGGAAGCTTGGGGGTACAGGCTGTTTTTTCACCTTTCCCTCTCGTGTGTTACCAGTCATCCCCTGGCCTCTCCTGCTTGTACAAGAGAAAGGAGTCCCTCATCTCCCTCTTACTGCCCAGTGGGTGAAAAAAGCTCGGTCACAGAGTGAAAGAAAAAGCAGGAAGAGGAAAATAAACAGCTGAGTCATTGCTGCAAAAAAAACCCCAACAAAACACCCAACCAAAAACCTACAGGAAAGGGGAGGACTAGAAGGGGCTGTCCATGAAGCTTTGAGAAAAACCACAAATGCAGCAGTGGACCTTTACAAAGGCATTTCTCCATCTGCCAAGAGAGGGCTACAAGGACTCCCACAGAGGACGTGGAGGGTACCAGGCAGCACTTGCCCAGGGACAGTGGCAGCATTCAGTGGGTTCCAGCTGCTGAGAAATATGTGGAAATTACATGCTGTAAGTCAGCTAAATAAACCAGGTGGAAAAATGGCTGAGTCAGAAAAACTGGGCCATTAAGTTCAAATGCGTTATTAATTGGAAAACTGCTTAACACAGCTGGAGATCCTCTGGGTATGGGTAAACAAAAATATGATGGTGAGAGAACCAATTAAAACACTAATTAGTCCTTTTAGGAAGTTCTCCGGGTCCATTAATGATAACCCTTAATTGTAAGCTATGGAAGAGAAAACTTATCTATATTGCTGCTGCTGCCTTGGACATTAGTGATCTGTGTGTGTCTTGCCTTTTTGTGTCCATACAAAAATCATTAACTCAAGAAACTGCACACTTACCAGTGGCAAGTGCAGGTTAATGAAAAATTAGAGACTTGGTCTTCCAACTCCTCCCTTCCCCCCCGCCATGGGCAGTTCAACAAAGAATTATATAGTGGGATATAATTTATGCAGGTCCATTTTATGAAAGGAAGGACTACCAATTCTTCCCTCCCATTCCCACAGCAGCAGAAACAAAGCAGCAGCACTGCAGCTGAAACGGTTTGCAAGAGTTTGCATTAAGTGTTAATAACCAAGTAATTATCATACCAATAACTCTAATGAAAAACACAAGGTCGTGCTTCCAGAAGATTGTGTTTCGCAGAGATGGAAAGAGGTTTCGTGTGGTCCACTGCCCTGGCTTACAGAATACAGTCTCTAGACTGAGGAATTCAGCAATTACTGAAGTGAATGTTCACTTGATCTTGGCCTCTGCAGCTCCGCCTTCACCAATAAAAGCAACCTTGGAATGAGTAGGGTGAGGAAAAATGCTGATGTGCTTGCAAATAAGAGCACCTACCCCTCAGTTTCTTTGTGGAGCTGTTTTCCTGTTCAGGCACCTCTAGAAGAAACCATTCTCATGTTTGTATCTTATCTGAATATGTGCAAAGGGTCACTTCTTCTGCTCAGAGGCAATAGAACATCTACAATAAACAGCAAAATTATCAGGACACCAGGAGCCCTCTTGTTCATTGGTAAAACTTTTCTCAGACCATCATGTTGGCCTTCTGTGTTTTCCCAAATCTCTGATTCTTAAGTTTTCTTTGAAATACTAAATTTTACACTCCTGAGACAATTTAGGTTGGCATTCAAGTTGCTGAGCAGATTTTCATTAGCTCTAATTTTCATTTAGTTAATTAGTGGATGAGCTAAACTGCACACAGCCCTTTGCATTCACCCCTTTAGTTTGCAAACTCCAGGGCAGGCAAGCGGCGCCTTGCTTTAAATAAAATATATTTATATTCTCTGGAGTTCTACTGCAAGGAACTGAAAATAATGCTCTGTTTATCCAATGATTAAAGTTCATTTCCCATTTTCTATGACTGGATGGTTGGTCCTCTACATCCTTCTGATGCTTGGCCCCAGCTTACACTGCATAAGAGCTTCAGTAGCTAAATTGTCCACTCAAAATGTGAAGTCTAGAGATGCCCAGTTTTCTCATGCTGCCTGGTAACTTGAATTTTGTACAAAGTTTTGTGGAGCCCACCAGTATGAGAATTTTACCCTGGATCTCACAGCTTTCTTGAGAGTTTTTTGAATACATCTTTGCATTAACGCATTTGAAAAATACTGAAGATAAAAAGTTTTGTAACTTTTGAAGGAGAACTACAAAGATGTATTATGTTTCTGTTTTGTTTTTTTTTAACCAATAATTGGGCAAAAATATTGAATCCTTAGACTTTCCTCATGTCTGAAATTTTATGTTGAAACCAGGTGGGACAAATCTTCTCTCAAGAAGCATCTGTCTGTCACTGGTGACTGAGTGCTTGATTTAGAGCAGATGCCCAGCTTTTAAATAGATGGCTCAAAATAGGTGAGGCAAATCCCACCCACAGGGAAGGTTTGTGATCAGCTGGAGCTTGTGCAAGACTATGGAAATGTGCGTTACATTTTCCATTGTTGAGATTTAACAAAAATACTGGGAAAATCAAATACCCAATAACTATATAAATGATAATAGCCTAGAACAACCTTGCAAACCACTGGCTCATTGAACAAAACATCATCTTACAGCTCTTGTGTGGTGGAGATTCTTCTATTTGCTTTCCTTTCAAGATGCAGCTGCAATAACAAGGCATATGTGATTTTAATGTGAAACCATAATCTGTCAGCCCTGAGAACCAGGGAGCAGGCCCATATAAGATAACTAGCTCACCCTAACAATGATAAACATGTCAAGATACAGAAATCACTTCTTCCCTTACAAATGAGAGAAAGATGTCATGTAATTGGAGATGTCATGCTATGCTGGGATGAACAACATTCCCACAATTAATCGTACCAAATACATTATGTAGTAGTTGCTGCCTGAAGACAAAGGAGGAATAAATACTCATGTAAACATGCCAAATATGAACTCTCCACAGATGTTTGATTGTTGCTCCATATTTAGCATGAAGCACAGTTGAAGATTTGCTCTACATCCAAGCAGAAGAAGAGCTTGGAAAAGGGTTTATGATGCTGCTGGAAACGTGTTTTT
>WAAG01073667.1:128329-192264 GCA_013390105.1 Tichodroma muraria
TTTTTTTTTTTTTTTTTTTTTTCTTTTTTTTTTCTTCCTTTACATTCTTTCAAGAATTGTGAGGCCCCAGAGACTTGAGGGAAAATTCATACAGCTCAGGTCATTTTACCAGTCTGTGCAGCCATTCAGCCAGTAATAAACACTCTAGCAGGGCAATGATTACTGGAATAGTAGGGGGCATTCTAGCCAGCAAGCCACATGAAAATGATAGACAGTTGCTGAAATCAAGAGAACTACAAAGCAAAAGAACAAAAGCATAAGTAAGTGAATCAGTAGGCTGGGCTCAGAGACGTGACATACTAAGTGCTGTGCCTCCTATAAATTTGGTGAGTTGATGATTTACCATAGTAGGGCTTTTCAGTAAAGAAAATTAAAACTTCAGGAGGGCTCTTCAATTCCAAGAAACAGCACCAAGAGAAACATACCCTTTATGTCACAACAGCTGACTTGGTATTAAAAGCATTGATACCAGTGAATGAGCCTGGAAGAGGCTTCAGACTCATTCCTATTAGGGTTTAAGAGCACCAGTGCCAGATCCTGCAGTTCTTACTTGAGCAAAGCTCTCATTGATGTGTTCTTAATCTGGAAAAAGTCAACATGGATATTTATGGAGCTGTAGTGCCTAGGGGCTCTAATAAAAACTGTGCTAGACATCGTACCTATATTTAGTAGCAGCCAGTTCTTGTCTCATAGAATTTGTGGTCTGCATAGACAAGACTGATAAAGCAGATATGGGGTAGGAATTGCTGTTATTCCTGTTTTACAGATGGGAAGTGAGGGTTGGAGATTGCAGGGGGATTTTCAAAGCCACATAGCGATGCTGGGTATTTATTTCCTGTGCATTTTAAAGGGAACTGGACGTACAGATGCCTTGGTGGTGTTGAAAGGCTCAGCCAAAGACAGGCGTCCCAGTTTTGGCGGGATGACGGGAAGTCTGTGACGGATGTGTAATTAGTTTAGATCTAGACATTCCAGGCCAGTCTGCTACACCAAAAACATCCATTTTTGGGAAGAGTTTGCCTCAAGTTAGGGCTGTAGAATTCTGACCTATGGACAATGGCTGCTGCCAGTGCAAGGGTGTAAAACCATAATGGTAGAAACCAGAGTGAGAGGGAAAGGGGAATATCCTCAACTACTCCGAAACCTCCTTTGTCGTTGGTCCAGGTGGCTGCCCCTTCTTGCCTTTTCAGAAGCCATGTGAACCCAACCAAGGCTTGGATGTGTCACATCTGGATACCTGAGCCCAGGCTGGTGAGCTGTAGGGAACACTTTCAAGGGAAATTTGGCAGCTGTGCTCGGAGCATCTCAGACCATAGAAACCTCACCTGTCACAGGGACTTCTGGGCCAATGACAACCACCATGGCTTGGAAAGGGACCAACAAGGCCGAGAAAGAGCTGAGGAGATTGGAAAGGGTTCACAAAAAAGCTCACCAAGGGATCTGAAGCCCATGAAATTTGCCTTGTGTTGGGAGTCATCAGAAACTCCATGTGTTTTACTCAAGGGAAGACTGCAAAGTGGTTTGGTAGAAACATCTGTGAGGGCAGTGACTTTTGAGAAAAAGCAAGATGATTTACTCTGAATTTAACTGACTCCTCCCTGAAAGACTCCGTGACTGAAAAATGCCTTTGGAAAAACTTGGTCACAAGATCTTATTTATTTTGTGAAGGATTAATTTCACCACTAGAATGGCAGATTGTCCATCACCAAAAGACTCAACAGCAAATCTGAAGCTTTTCTCCAAGCCTTAGCCAGCCATGATGATCACTGCACTTCTTAAACTCACAAGTTGGAAGTTTGTTTATATGTGAATATTATATATTTAAAAAATCTGATAAAAATAACAGCGGAATAATAGTAATACTAAAAGTCTGAGTTAGCAAAAAAAGGGGATTAGGTGCATGAGTGAAAATAATAAACTACAGTGGTGTGTGTGAATACAGAGTCACAGAATTTTTATTCTGCCTTTTTGCTGTGCATTTTGCTGCTCCAAAAATGCCCACTGTCTTTAGTGGAAAAGCTTTTGATCCTAGACGAAAAGGAAAGACTTGTCCTTTTAATGTCTTTCTTCCGCCTCTCCCAATGGATCATTTGGAAGAGAGAAGAATGGCAGAGTTTTACCATGAAGGGAGAAGGAAAGAGAACCCAGCATCCCCAAAATACCCATCCAGCACCCCATGAATACTGAGGGAAAAGCAGGGCTGCTGTGTGCTGTCAGTTGCTGGGTTCCCTTCACTTGCCTCTCCCCACCTGTTCCCAGCCCCTCTGGAAGTTTGAGATGGGATTTCAGGGAGCGGGGTCCTTGGGGGTGAGGCGGCAAGGCTGACACAGCCAGGATAAAACGTCCAGGTGCATGGAGCAGGGACAAAAACATAGAAAAAATGAAAGAGGAAAAGAAGAAAAGGCTCGTGTGTGCAAGCACACAAATCAATAAAAAGTGTAATGCATCTTTCTTTAATTAAATCCCACCCTGAACTGGCGGGGCAGCCCCGACCTCTGCCCCTCCAGTTTGCTGACTGGCACAGCTGTTAGTAAATCACCTGCTGGGGAGGCTCTCCGGGGCTTTAAAGGTCATCTGTCAGCCACTGCTGGGGAGAGATAAAGAAGAAAAACAGAACCAAAAAAGTCTGGGGGAAAAAAAAAGGCACTTTATGAAAGCAAAGCCATTTCAGCGCTCCAGCCTTTCCAATGTTTACATTGCTGGCACCTGGGGCTGGGGGCATTTTATTCATCCAATTTCCCTGACTCTTTTGTACGCATTTTGCCAAGTTTTCAGCCACTTTTTTTATACCCTTTTTGTTTTAAGCTTTTCTTTCCTGCAGGGAATATGAATAGCTTGAGCCTGGATTTAGTCCTGTGGGGCTGGGTCCCTGTCAGTGACACCGTGGTCTCTGCTGGCCTTGTTACCCTCGTGGGGACATCTCCTCCTCTCACACGGAGCAGCCAGCCCTCATACTCCTCACTGCCTGCTCCAGCTTATGCCAGGAACAGCCAGAAGGAGTTGTGCAAGCTCAGCCTGCTCTTTCATTTCCAGCAGCCTGTGGCTCCAGGGTCTCCACAGCAGTCACTTCAAACAGGGCTGCCTGTTGAAGGCCAAAGACATGATTTCACCCAAACTGGGGAGCAGGTTGTGTGGAGGGGGGAGCACACAGAGCAGCTCCCTCCCAGAACATGAAAGAGCATGACTGTCATAGGTAATTCCTTGCCACAAACCACTCCTTCAGCTGTTTATGCTTGAAGGGATAAGCTGGCTTTATGCTTATTCAACACTTTCACTGTCACCTTAATTTTCAGCCTCCCGCAAAATGTTCCCAGTGAGAGTGATGTTATTTTTGCAAAATGGCTACATAGGCAAGGCTCAGATAATCTGGGAGTTTTTCCCCACCTGATAATTACTGACATATTTTCAAGAACTTACCATTTTAATTCAGCACTGAACACGCAGCAACCTCCTCAGACATTGATCCAAGTCAGGCAGAATGTGCAGATTCTGCTGCAGTTGCAATTTTTTTTTTGGTTTTGATTCATTCATTCAGGGTTCATTCGTACATTAAACTTGGAAGCTTAGGGATCTGAGAACCCACTCAAAGTAGTGCCATTCACAAAATGGATCACAGTGATCCATTGGATCTCTATGATGTCTGTCTCTATTTGTGTCCAAACTTGGGTTTTCCATGGGAAAAAACCTTTGGGTTTCCATGGAATGAAAACTACTGTCTGCCATGCAATATATAGGTTTGAAGGTTACTGGGAAATTTTTACTCCAATTCAGAACTCCAGTAAAGTTAGTGAAACCAGGGGCTTTTTTAAACCTACCAACTGCTTATTCAGACACGTGGTGAGAGAGCTCAAGCCAAATTCATCGTGGTGTAAGTCCATGACTCCAGCAGGTTCATGTCTGCATTGAATTTCGCCTGCTTTGAGCACAGACCCATCAAGTACGAAACCTCTCAGTGGTCTGTGTCTGCAGAAATATTCCCTCTTCCCTGACGCTCTTCCATGGGAAGGAATGACTGTAGCATGTCAGCTACAGCCCTTTGGACTAGTTCTGGGTTGATGCTGAAGTTTATTGACAGCTTTCCTAATTATTCCTAAGGCTATAGCCTTCCTTATCTGGAGGACTGGCTTAACTGGCCTGTGGTGTGGGGAAGAACATGATAACACAGAGGGGAGAATGCACCAGCTCAGTAAAAGGGACACACATGGTTCTGAGGATGGAGGCTCTGTTGCTCTCTTACTGCACTCTGCCTGTCTCCAGCCAAAGCAGCAGCTCCCTGGGAGCTGGCCAGTGGGGTTGGTGGAGTCCAAGAGTGATGACACTCATGGTGTAGCCAAATTGAAAAGTTTGGCACAGCACTGATGTGTAACAGGAGCTGTCCCTCGCTCTTCTTGGCCTCCTGACCTGCTATCAAACAAATGGAAACTTGTACTTACAATACCAACCATTAGAAATAGAAAGGAGGGAAAAATCAGTAGCTGGCAGGATCATTTGTTTAGGTTGGAAGAAATGAGCTGTTTAGTGTTTCAGAAAGGAGAAAATTCTCAGCAAAGAAAACAAAGGGAATGAGGACACTGAATCAGGCAATTGTTCTTCTGCCACAGTAACTGTGCACAAGTGGTCCCCCTTCTCCCTCAGGTTGATGGTATAAACCCCAGCCCCTCCACCATGAACACTGGCTGCTTGAAGGGTCTTGGTGACCAGGGTGCTAAAAGGGTTGTGACAACCCAAGGCACACAGCAGTAAAGAAGAAGAGCTGCATTTTAGCTAAGCATAAGTAATGCTCGACAGGTATTTTTGAAACATCAATTTTCCCCTCTAAGGCTGAGGTGAGTCTCAGGCAAACGCTTCAAGGCATTGTTGTTGAAAGTTATGATTCGTTGGTTAAACAAAGAACAACCTTTGCCTGTCTGATTTGGCCAGACAAGATACAGCAGTTACATTAATCACAGAGTTCAAAAATTCCCTTCCCCTCACTGCTGATGTCAGGTCAGCCCCTTGCATGCAGTTCCACCCACCCCAGGGGGAGATCAAACAACATAGTGGAGATGAGTTAAAATTCTCTTCACAAACCCACATGTGCCAAATCCAAGCCCTGAGACGAACGGGTGTTCAGCCAGGAATCTAAGCAGAGACACTGTACTTTTACAGACTCATTTGGGAGCCACTGCAACCCCCAATGAGGACTAAACACAACGTAGTAAGTGTTTTGGCAAAACGGCTCCTGGTAGGGAGGATGCCCTTTGCTGTTTCTCTCTTTGCTGTCTGACAAGCACTCTGCTGGGTGACAGGGAGGGAGCTGCAGGGAGCACATGCACATCCCCAGCGCCAGTAACATGAATCCAGTCCAGAGCTTGGGATCCTCTGGAGGCTAGAAAAGGATGTGGGAAAAGGGATCATGACCATTAGTTAATTAGGCTTTTTTTCCTCTTTTTTTTGGTGTCTAATATTTCCTGCTACCTTGGGATGTCTTTTGACTAAGAGCAGAGGTTGCTTTAACTGAGAAAAGAGGCTGGTTGCTCTTCAGGCTGGTTGAGGGGGACTGAAACCTTTTCCTCCCATGGAGGTAGCACAGTACCATCTTGTCTAGTTCTGCTGGCTGGGCTATGCTGCAGCTAGAAGTGATGTCTGAGAAAGACCTGGGCCCTTCACCAGGCCTTTTCCTTGGCCATTACAATGATTCTAGCATGTACTCCTTCAGAATACTAAATAATGCAGTTTTGATGTTTGGGATTCTTAACCCGGTGACATTTTACTCCCTAAACCATGGTTTTTTTTCTCTTTAGACACATTGTTCAGATTGTTCAAAAGACTTCTGAATGAGCTCTGCTGTTTAGGGCTGCATGAGCTACAGCACATCCTAAACATACTGTCAGTCCAGGCCCTTCAGGGCTTAGGTTGGAAACATGAGTGAGAAGAGAAAACTGCTTGAGCTACTGAGAAAAGAGGCACCAAAAGAAACCTGCTCATTCACCTAGCTACTGAGCTGGGAATGCAGCTGTCCTGGTCCTACAGGGATTGGAGGTACTCCCAGCACAGGTTCCCCTGGTGATACCACATCAAGGCAGTTGCATGGAAAACATCCAGGGCTGCTGGGTAGGCCCACTTCCTTAATGGGCAGCTGTGTCTAGAGAGTCTTTTCTCACTTTTTACCCTCCAGAGATGAAGAGAGTGTTCCAGATGAGGCAGCAGATTTGTGATCTGTCACCCATATCAGCTGTTGTGGGGGCACTGTTACCTTTTCTCAGGAATGAAAGCCCCCAGCTGATGGAAATTGAACTTTTATCTCCCTCACTGCTGCGGCCTTATCGTACACAAGACTTTAATCCCACACATCACTTAAGAAATATTACCATTAAAGATCTGAGTACACATCACTTAAGAAATATCATTAAAGATCTGAGTACAGGTTTTGAGATAAGATTGGTTTGTGATATTATTATTGACTGTGTAGTTATGGAAATGAGAAAATAATCCCCTCGGGCTTTGCTATAATAACTTCTGAGCATCTTGCATCATCACAGGCAGACAGCAGACTTCAGGATGCCACGCATTATTAGAAGGAATGTGGAAAATCTTGTTTGGGTTGGTGTCGATGTCTCTGGTAAGGGAGGACACCATGTATCTTTCACAGTGAAATTGGATCAGGTAGAAAACCATGTGATCTTTTGGAAAAATGTCTCTGGTCTTGATCCCCTGCACTCTTGTCTTTTGGTGCACTGGTAAAGTGCACTCCTGATGGCTGCCCCTGCTGATCCTGTGGCCTTGGGAGACCTTGGCTGCCTGGGCTGTGCCTCTGTTCTGAGTCAAAAGACAACATGGGACCACTGCAGACGTGGCTGCACAGTGCAGACAACTTCCTGGGCCACGTCCCTTCATGGCATTGTCACTGTTTCACTGGTGTGAGAGGAGGTGCTGTAGGAGCGACCTTGCAGAGTGTTCCCTGCTCAGCAGCTACACTCCCATCCAGCAGAAATGAATATGGTGAACACCAGTGAGCCAGTGTCAGTACAAATGGAGATAAAAACACACACATGGACTTCCCTTGGAATGCTTTCTGTACTTTTGGTCTGTGTTAGAGCCACTGGCAAGGGGCAATGCGTGGTGGCACAAGGGGGAACAAGCAGGACCCTGGGACTGCTGACGAGTCAGTGTCGCCTCAGTGCCTGATAAGATCATGGGACAGATCCTCATAGAAGTCCTGTTGAATTATATGGAAGGCAAAGAGGAGACTAATGTGACTGAACATGACTTCGGCAAGTGCAGTCATGCCTGACTAATCTACTTACCTTCTACAGCTGCGACAACTGAGATCAACTACCTGGACTTCTTTAAGGCCTTTGACAGACTCCCCCTTGACATTGTTAGTTCAAAATTGGAGAGGTATGGATGGAAAGTTAGATGGACAAGGAGTTGTCTGGATGGTTGCATCCAAAGAGTTTCAGTTTACAGATCAATGCCAAAATGGAAACCAGCAATGAATGACATGCCTCAAGGGTCTGTACTGGGAAAAACACTATTTAATATCTTCCTCAGTGCCCCAGCCTGTGGGATGGAGTGTCCCCTCAGCAGGTTTGCAGGTGACAGCAAGCTGAGGCAGGCACAGATGGAAGGAATGCCATCCAGTGGGACCTGGGCAGGCCTGAGACGTGGGCCCATGAGAACCACATCAAGTTCAACAAGGCCAAGTGCACATGAATTAACATACAGGTTGTATACCTGTACCAAACCACCTCTGCTGAGAAGAAGGGTCAGGAAGTGTCACCGTGTGGTCACATTCAGTGCTAATTCTCTGCACTTTTCCCCCTGGGCAATCAGAAAGATTTTGCTGGACGGCAACTTCTGTCTTAGCTGTGGGTGTGGAGATTTTCTTAAGTTATGTCTGATGTATGTTGCTTGAATATTTTACCATTAATCTCTACATATGGGGCGAAAATGGGTGTCTCCCACCAGGCTTCTTCCTTCCTCCCAGCAATTTGCTCAAGCCACACCCTAATCTCTCCATTCTAGCAAGGGAATGTCGTGGTCACAGGCCCTGCCACACCCTGGTGTCCACAGTGCCAGCTGTAAAGTGGATGTACGGCCAGCACTGCTGGATTTTAAAACCTGTGAAGGTTTAGGCTCTGGCCTCACTCAAGACTTGCTGGGGAAACCCAGGCTTGAGTTTAAAAAAGACACGTGTGCATACACACATGCATACAGACACTCTGGCACACATTCTGTTTTTCTGGAGGAACCACTGCGTGCCTCTTTATCTTTTCCTCCCACCCACTCATCTATTCTGACACTCACCATGGCTGTGACCACTTGTATTCCATTTAGCTGGATTTTCCAGGCACTTCAGAGTAGTAGGTGTTGCTATATATACAGTGCCTAGACACTTCTGTTGAGGCTGAATAGGGAGTAAAACACTGTTGCATTACTTGGTCCACCAAGTGACCAGGATATCCCTCACACAAATACCTGCAGTGTTGCAGAAGTGTCACCTTGTGTTGGCCACAGCCGTCCCCAAGCTCTTCTGCTGAAAGCTGCACAGCTCCTCTTAAGAACCTCTGTGGCAAAGGGATCTCCAGGCAGATTTATTTTCTTTCACCTGTGGCTGATGAAATAGTGTTAACACTGATTTGGTATCCAGTTGCCCATTTAGCTCTGGCTGTCCAGAGTCAGGGTGGTTTTATGAGGGACCATTGCAGAAGCTCATGACCCTGACTAAAAGCCATGAGCAACTCAATGCTCTGGCAATGATTATTTACTGTTTTTCCCATGTTACATGCTGTATTTGGTCATGTTCAGTAACTCTGTAGTAATCAGACAAGATGGAACGGCGGCTTGTCAGCTGATTTAATTAAAACCACATTGTTTCTTTTTTTTTTATTTTTTTTATTGCCTCTCACACATCATTAATATTCTGTCTAAGACGCGCCTGCAATCTAAAGATTGGAATCAGTCTCATTGTGCTCTTTCCAAGCTTGAATTCCCAGACACATAAACCTGGGAAAGAGTTTTAAAGGGACAGGTAATAGTTAGAAACTAATTTGATTACATTGAAATGGACCACTCATTTGTCCAAATAAATGCTTATTAAGGGACCAGTCTTTCAGGTTGCTTTTAAATGCAATGCAGGCTTGGCTTTCATGGATATGAGTGGGAATAGAATATATTTAGGATTTCCCAGGAATCAGGTCTTTGCTCTGCAGTCTTCTGCTCATTCAAATTGTTGGTTATGCAAATATATTAAAAAGACTCGAGTAAGTAACACTGCACCCATTTTAGCTTGGTTTATTATTTAGGTCTTTAGCAACAGTGCTGTATTGTCCCTTTTCTGAAGTGCCAGGTAAGATCCATTTCACGGTGGCAGTGTTAAGGGAACTCCCCAGTCAGACCCTTCCCGGGACTCTGTGGCAGGGGCACTCCCAAGGTCAGAGACTTTCTGGGACCGAAGGCCCTTCCTTGGCTCCAGTGACCGACGGGTCCCCGCCCGGCTCCCCGCACACCCCACTCACATCGCACCAGCTGTGCCGTGGCAGAGGTGGCAGAGTTCCAGATGTCTCATTCCGTAAAGCCATTTGTTCCCGGGGCAGTAACTCACAAACAGCCCCAGCTGGTGCCTCCGAGGAGGGACCCCAGCAAAGGAACCCCTGGCATTTTATCCCATCACGGTCTCCCCGTGGCCGGTCTCGCTCTCCCTCCCGAGTCTCCGGCTCCTGCCCCCGCCCCCGTGCCCATCCGCC
This sequence comes from Tichodroma muraria, assembly GCA_013390105.1. Taxonomy (NCBI): domain Eukaryota; kingdom Metazoa; phylum Chordata; class Aves; order Passeriformes; family Sittidae; genus Tichodroma; species Tichodroma muraria. The sequence goes on from WAAG01073667.1 coordinate 138,058, forward strand.
TCGCTGCCACCGCCCGTTTCCCTCTCCCTCTTGTCCCAAGGGCGGCAGTTCCCGGCTGCTTCTCCGTCTCAGTGTCCGCGCACCTGGCAGGCTGTCACCCGCCTTTGTGCTCTTTGTCATCCCAAAGTTCATCCTCCTGACCTGGGCTCCCACCCAGAGCTCAGCCTTACTTCCACCTGCATTTAAACCTGCATCTCAGCCTGCATTCCCATCTGCAGCCTGCGAGCCCAGCTACCTGCACCAGATGTATTCCTCAACAACAGCACATCAGCCAGCACGTGCACTCGATTTACAGACAGATTACAAGGCAAAAAATAAATCTAGCATTTAAAATTATATACAGCAGTTTATTTAAACAGCGATTAACTTTCATCAACAGTGTGCATTTCTGTTTTCTTTAAGGAACCCTGCCACTCTCAGTCACAGCTGCAGCCCTCCTCCAGCACCCTGCTACTCAGTGGCTTGAACCCAGCTTCACAGAGAGTTCACAGCCAATTACCATACAGGTTTCTTATGTTAAAATTAAGGCAATTGGAGTCAACAACGGCTGCTGAATGAAGGTAAAAGCTGGAGAACATTTTGCATAACAGTCATCAGCGTAGCTGATAGCTATTACAGTGTTCTGGTGAAGTAAGCCTACGCAGATCCTATCTCTCCTGCCTGTCTGTTCCAACATGCATCTCATCTCACTGGCAATCCTTTGCTTTAATTAGCTGAAGTCTCTGCTTCAGCCTTTCATATGTCAACCAGCCTGTGTACACTTCCATATTTTTAATCAGTAGCCTGTTGTCTTTACTTTGTCATTCACACTAGCATATAAATCTGCCCTTCTTATGATCCTCACTGCTTGGTAGAAGTCAAAACATGCTGTTTAATTTTCCTGTTCACTGATTTCCATTTGTTTCATGTTCAAATGCTGGCTCCTTTCCCCCTCTCGGGCATGCTGTGAGCATTAAACTTAGTGATTAAATGCCAAAAGAACAGTTCCTTTCCCCTTCCGTGCCCACAAATGGGTCATCCTAACCCTGCCTGGGATGCTTCCCTCGACAGCGTTCCCTGTGCCTGTGTGCTCACCCGGATGGGACTGGGGGGATGGGAACTGGGCTGCTGCAGGCTGGCAGAGTTCAGCTAACGATGGCTAAAATAAAACAGGTGCAAAACTTATGTGCTCTCCTAAGGTCGTGACTGGCTTCTTGCTGTTTCTTTTTTTTTTTTTAATTTATTTTTTAAAATTTTTTTCTCCTATTTTTTTATTCCCTCATTAATCTACTACGGCAGAATATTTCATTTCACCCACGACACAGCTGAAGACACCAAGACTGAGAAATACGGGGACGCAAAAGAGCAAGAGGGTCACGTGTGGCTGTCCACTGGCTTTCACATTTTCTGGTTCACTGGGCGAGGCTCTGAGGTTGTCTGTGGGTGTCTGACAGGTGGGGTGGCTGGCCCTGGCATCTGTGCCAGGGGCTGATCCCCCAGCTGAGCCTGGAGCGTGCTCAGGATGTCATCCAGCTTCTGGTCCATCTGCACGACCTGTTAAGGAATCAGAGAGCACGAGAGCTGTCAGATGGCTGCAAATGCTTCTGGTGAGAGGCATTCCGAGGCCATAAGCAAGGAAAAAGCCTGGCAGGCAGCACGGGCATCTGAGAACCACCCACTCCCTGAGTTTTGTCCAGCCTGCTGCTCCAGAGCAGATGACGCTGCGAAGTCACAGGGAAAATGGCAGCAGAAGGACAGGACACTGCTGGCCCAAGACCTGCGTTCATTTTGTCTCTCAGCCTTTTCCCAGGGTTGAAGATGATGCATCCCACAAATATCTGCCCTGAAACTCTCCTTCACTCTTCAGTTTATTGTGAATGTTTTTTCCCAGTACCTCTCCCAGCCCTCACCACCCTTGGTTGTAGGACATCATGCTTTCCATTACTGTCCTGGGAAATGAAACAGCCTCCCCTCCCTTCACACTGTAAATAGATGCCTCAGTGATACATGTTACAGTCAGAGATCCTACCAGATACGGTGTTTATTCCCATGCATTTTTAGGAGGATAGCCTACTAAAAACCACATAATAACACCAATGACTTCATTGCTCAAAAAAAAAAAAAAAAAAGAACACCCATTCTATAGGAAGACATGCTAATTCATTCTCTCATTTCTGTGCTTTCTAGCTGAAATTTCTCAGATGTAGTCCCTAGGTAGAAGAGTCTTTCCTAACTGTTGTTGTTATTATTATTATTATTATTACCACTAAACAGGGAAAGGCAAACATGGATTTTTAAAGGGGAAGCGGCACTCATGCTTCCTAGTATTTTTTAAGTCCTGATCTTTTTTTAGGAGCACACAGCAGGTATTACCCCCCTGTGCTGGTAGGGCTTGCCTTCACTGCAAGTGGCTCCCACTCGCCTCAGCACCACCCAGTGGGACAGGCTGGGGGCTAGGGGCTGCTTGACTTTGCTCCAAAGGCAGAACTATGGCCAGCATCATGTAATCAGCTGGGATCACTTCTAATGATGCTTGAACACAGTGCAGCTTTGTGTTATAGATGAGCCCAAGAAAAATGAGCATTTTGAAGAACACTGAATGGTTCACTTTACAGTTATCTGCCGTGAAACCATGAGCCACTAACTGTGATCTGTCCCAGTGGGTCTAATAAACTTTGATAGCAAACCTTTTGGAGTGATATCAGATCTAAACTGAGCTTTCATTAAAAAGGGAGGCAGAGAGAATGAGAGAGAAGGATTCCAGCCTTTTTTTGTGCAAAGATAACTTTGGAAATAGCCATTGGCAGCATGGACTGAAAGCTTAGCAGGCTGAGACTGCTTTAAAAACCAAGGCAAGGAAAATCACCTTATCCACTTTCACCTCTTCTGTCTCTTCTCACTCCAAGTGTTGGCTCCCCTGGGGCCCCCTCAAACCTCAGCGTACCAGGAGCTTATTCAAGTTCTATCTTTTTGGCAACCACTATTCTCTCCTAAATACAACCTGCTGGGGGAAGGAGGAGTAGAGGATCTCTGCTACATCATAGAGGGAGAGGCATGCTGGTGTCTCTTTCATTCCTATATTTACAACAGCTAGGTTCTGGTAGAAAAGCCCTTCTCCCTGCCTCTGTTTAGGTGTGGGTCTGGGTTGTCTGAGGCAGTGTTTACAAGCAAGAAGGGAGTGTTTAGGATGTGGGTTGGACAGCAGAGACCTTCACTACAATTTTTGCTTTCCAGGTGCATGGCCAGCACTGCCTGAGCAGTCACTGACAAAAGCACTGACATTGCTCTGTCTCAGGTACAACAGCCCCAAATTCTGCTCAGCATTGACTTGGTTAAAAAGTCTGAAAGTCACCAGTGGTTTAAGGGTTAATCAGCATGGAATTAATTTAAAAACCACAGCCTTTATTTTCTCCTCCATTCTTGAAAAGCCTGTTTGGCTGATGCTGGTAATGACTCAACAGAATCTTTCTTAAGCAGAAATGTTGCTGCAGAGCAGAAACTAAAGCAGAACTAATGTGTTGCAAAAGGGTAAAAAGAAGTGTAGGCAGGGAAATGGGATCAGGCAGATGAAAGCTCTTTTGGGGCTTTCTTTTGTGAGGCTTTGTTGGTTTTGATCTGCATGCTTTATCTTAGATAAGCTATGCCTGCATATTCCACATCATTTAAACTTGCTGTATTTCACTGTATTTTGCCAACTCAGTGAAAGAATGTGACGAGGAATAATTTTATGCACTCTTCTTTCCAAGAGAAGAGAAGGGTGGAGAATATTCATTTGTAGGGATGGAAACTGAGAAATCCTTACACAGGGGAGTAGATTACACTACACTTCTTTTTTGATTGATCTTTTTTGATTACACTACACTTCTTTGTTGGATTACACCAACACGTTCCACATGAGGATCAGTAAATATTTCCTGAACTCCAGCAAACAAAACAGCAAAGTTGTCCCGTGTCAACCATACACGGGAGGGTTTTCATGATATGATTTTCATGATTTCAGGGTTTTTGAGATTAGAAGCAGCACCCTGCAAAATCAAGTGGCCCATAGGAAGGTGTAGTCAGCACCTTGTCGAATTGGAGGTTTTTAAAGAAGGCCTCAGATTTGGAGGCTGGTTAACTCTGATCAGGGAGTGGCAGAAGAACTGTGGACACCTGGCCTAAAGTCAATAGGATGACTTGCAGGGTTAGAGGAATTTTCACGTGGGTGAAGGTTTTTTCCACAGGAGGGTCTGGTTTCAGGTTTCTCCAAATCCACCTCACAGCTCTCGCTTTCCCTAAGCCCAAACAGAAGTTGTCTGTTTTGAGCAACAACCCCAGGGCAAGTGCTGAGAAAGGGTTAAAGGGAGCAACCCGTTTTTCAGATGAGTAAAGTGAGAAGCCATCCAGAGCTGGCCGAAGAGTTTCCAGAGAGATGTGATACTGCCCTTGCTGGCTCCGTGGAGACAGGTGAGCTTGGCAGCTGTCCACAGGCAAATGGCAACAAAACTCCCGTTCTCCCACATCACAATGGCGCTCCGGAGATGATCTATAAAATTGTTAAAATGCTTTTATATCCTTTCAACTGCCCTGTAGAAAGGAGACTTGCAAAAGCAGTTTAAAATATTGCACTGTTGTTGTTGGGACTGTGAGGTGAGCTGAAGGAGTGTTGAAATGTGTATTTAGTCTAACATCCCCCCGTGAAAGGGGGCTGGACTCCATGGAGACATGCAGGACTGTTAGACAAAAAAAAAAAAGTAAAAAAAAAGCCCTGCCACCAGCTCCTGCGAGGCACAACCAGCCACAAAGTCACTCAGCCCGTGGGGCTCAAGGTGTCCCTCCTCTTCACCCTGAGCACCAGATTGGCTTTCAACATGAATGGGCTGTTTGAGGATACTTTTGAACCTCTGTTTGTGAGAGCTGGTGATGCTTAAAACCTCTTTTCACCTCAGTTGACTCCTGCTGCAGAAATTCCTTGTGGGGAAAGACCCCTGGCATGACAGCAGAACAGATGAAGAGGGCTGGGTCATACTGGGGATTTGCCACATGCTGGACAGATTCCTAACTTCCCTGAGAGCTTTTTTTTTTTTTTTCTGACATGTTTTGCACGCACAGACCATAAACAAAATGCATTCGTGGAAAGCTCAGTCAGAGTAGCCACATGGTCTCCCCCAACTCCTGTCACTTTAGGCCTGAAAAAATCCCTCCCCCTGTTGGTTTGATGACACCCCTAGGTTTTGTCTATCTTTTTAATATGATTTCTGGAGGCTGGGAAAGCCAGTGCCAATTACGTGCACAACACACTGGCTTGGACTATTTCCAGAGAAGCAGCAGAAGGCGAAGATGGTCTGCTGGAGCACTGGAGTAAATCTGTAAACCCACAAACACACCCACATGTTGCTAAGTCAGTGAAGCTTTGCACCCAAAGCTTAACCCCATGGACTACATAAAGTCACTGTCACCTCCTGGAGGCTCTGCTCTCTCCCTCCCTGCCTCGGTGCAGCTGTCTGCAGCATGTCCGGGCTGCTGGTCCCAGGGATGCAGCACGAAATGGAGGGGAAAGAGGGGGCAGCCCAGTTTGTGTCACCAGTCAGAATGTCACAGAGCAACAGCAACTCCTGCTTCTGGTTGAGCTGGGCTGACTTTGGCCTCCCGTTTGCCTCACTGCAGTGCAGAAAGCTGTGAGCCCACAGGACAGCCTGAGGTGGCCTGGCAGGGGTGGAGGATGGAAGAGGCACTGTGTGGCTGAGCCCCCATCTCCTGCTGTCAGAGCTGCTGCACGAGGGGAGCTTTGTCCTAGGAGATGAGATATCCAGACCTCCCCTCCTTGCCATGCAGCCCTCATCCCACAGCAAACTGCAAGACTAAGCACGGACAACCCAGAGCCACCAGAACCCAGCAGAACCCAGGAGCTCACCAAGGGCATCCCCAGGGGCTTTGCCTGCTGGTGTTGTATTTTCCAGCTGACACTGCAAAGTCAACTCCTCCTGGGGCCATGCAAACATTATGTCCCAGCCCAGGGTTTCCAAACCACCAGAGCCCACTGAACACCCCTTCTCTAGCAGTGGCCCAACTCTGTGCTCTTCTTGGCTTCACCGTTTCCTCTGCTTCCAGCCCTTGCTGCAACTCCTGCTCCGGAGGTAACTCCAATGACTCAGGATCCACTCTTCTACAGCTCTGACTTAAACACACCTGCCTGGAGGGTTTTAACACCAACTGCTTGGAAAAGAGTAGTTTGATAGGATTTATTTTGTATGGAAAGAAGTGTACATATGAACCTTACTCTGCAATGAGCTATTTCTACCTGTGGGTACTTGTTTTTGATACTCCCAGCTTGGTATTTGTGATAGGTCACCTAAGGTCAGTTTGTAGGAGAAAATGGTATTAATGTAGTAAAATCAGATGTGATTTAGTTGAACTGGTGCAATCCATTTTACGGATGCTTCCATTTCTGACTCTTGTGACATATTGATTTAGCTTAAGCTCATTATCCAGAAATTTGTACCATTTTCACATATTGACCAGGTCTGTCACATGATGTTTCTTCTCCTTCCAGATGGTGGACTGATTTGATTAGATCCTGTAAAGCCCGTGTTTAGCTTTATAGGCACATCTGGTCTTGTAGCTTCTCCCTGCCTACAGTTACACCCAATTATTCAAACTAATTGCCTATTGTACGGTTCGAAGCCTGAATTGTTTATTTTAGGAATTGCTTTATTTTTTAGCAAGTGGATTTATTGCTGCCCAGAGACTGCTGATTCTGGGAAGGGACGTCTTTTGTCTACAGCACTGACTGAAAAAACTGCCTCCCTCTCACCTTGCTTGTCCTGTTAGAGATACTGCACTGAGGTGGAATGCTGGATCCACTGAAACTTGTTTTCCCTTCAGCAAGGCCTGGCAATGTCAGTGTTGACACAGCCTGTTGGTAGCTGTGAGGAAGCCAATGGCCACACCAGGCACAGAGGCTGGGACTAGCTAGGGGAGATTTCTCTTGTGCAGGGTGTGGCTCTAGAGCAGCCTCTGATGAAGTGCTTATGGATGTGTTTGGAGCATGTGAAGAGTCCTCCTGAGTTCACCAAATATTTAAGTGCTTTGCTGGAGTGGAGCCAGAGTGGCCAACAGATTGCAGGATTATACCTTTAGGATAAGCTTTTGGAGTCTCCTAAGTACTAATACACACATATGCCCAGGGATATATCTATATGACCATTTTTCAAGTCTCTGAGGAGTAATAATTGTCATTTATCACAACATCCTTCTTGAAAAAACCTTGGCATTCATATTAGCAGAGAGCTAGCAGCTTGTGTCTCTTAAACAACGGGAGGGCTTTGACGAACAGGCTGGTTTTTTTGATTAACTGGCTGGTTTTGGGATGAGTTGTAACCGAGCTGGAATTGGCCTCAATTCTACAATGATGCTGTAGAAAGAAAGCAGCCCTGCCAGGTGGCACAGACACAGGGAAACACCTCAGAGTGGGACATCAGTGTCCTGTAGCCAGCTGCCAGCACTCCCTGGCCCCACACTGAGCTGTGCTCCCTTGCTGGGCTCTGCTGAGGGTGCAAAGAGCACAGAAACACCAGCTCCAGACCAGGAGCTCTTGCCAGTAACCACAAAGGTCAGGTAAACAGGTACACGAGTAGAACCTAAATAAGCTCCATTTCCATGGCAGCCTGCTGTTCTGGCAGATCCAATTCTTCATGAACACCTAAATATATATGAGCCACCAGGCTGTCTTGTTTGATTTTTTTCCATGTACCCCTCAACAGATATCGGCTGTTTATTTTCATTCCATGAAACTTATCTAGATAACGCCACAATTTTCCAGGCCTCCCTTCCTTTATCCCAAACATCCCCACCCATTCTTAGGTCAGGTGTTACAACCTCTGTCGGCCTAGGGTATGGTAACTTTATTTTAAGTACAGCTTCATTTATTTTGGTTTCCATCTACCTTTCCTGTTTAAATGAAAGCACAGAAGTCTATCCCTCTGCCCTGTGCTCCTGGGGTATTTCCTGCTGGTACCCTCTTGGTGAGCATTTTATTTTTGTTTTTCCCATGCCACAGTTGCACTGATGAAGCTCCCCAGTAAGACCTGTGTCTGTGGTTGCTGTTTCTGGTGTAAGATGCCGTTTGCTTAATTGCTAAGCAACTATCACAAGTTGAGCCCTGGCTTTCTAAAGCAGGCCTGGTCAGCACACAGATTATGTGTTACTGCTTTGGAGAAGGTGTGATTTATTTTGCTTCCTAAACAAATGAGGTTTGGCTGATGATGCATCTGTGTGTATATTGCTATGGCAGCTTTGGGTTAAGCTGGCCAGCTTCAGACACATTTGCCAGAGAGTCCTTACAGATAAGAAGTTCATACAGATTTCTGAAAATCTGGCACTTGTGCAGAAGACAGACATCCAAATTAGTGCCTCTTTGAAGGAAGGGCAGAAGAGGAAGGTGAACTGTATTATTAGACCCCGGAGAATCCACACAGGATGCCCTGACCACAGGAAAAGCTTTATTCAGCTCTTGCCCCTTATTAGCCTCGGATAATCAACCACAAAATAGAGAGTCACAGGAAACCAGGCAGCATAATTTCTACTGCTCCCAGAAGTACTTGCTTCTGGCTCAAGAAATTCAAGTGGTGCTACTCTTTGGGTGGACACCAGGGTAACTTCCCACAGCTGCCATTCCACAGCAGCAGCACCCGGCCACCGGCTGAGCTGGACCCTTGTGAGAGCCTGTCCCATTTTAGCCCTTTGCACATGCACCTGTCTATCTCTGCCAGTGCTTTCTGACGTTTGGGATTTGTTGCCCCCTCAGCAGGTGAACGAGACTTCGCAGAACTCTCTGCCTCCTGAGTCACGCACATAAATGGATATTTTTATTGTGGCAGGACGTTTTGTTCCTCACTCTCCTCCGGATCCTGCTCAGATCCTCCCTCTAATCTTGCCATCTCTCTTTGTGACATCGCTCCGCAGCCACACCCGGGATGACGCACTGCCATTTCTCAGCTCACTGCATTGTTTGGCTACAGGTCCAGCACGGAGACAAACAGCAGGCAAAAATAACAGAGCCAGGCCAGCCTCAAAGGTGGATCTGCAGCCCCTGTGAGTCACGCTGCAATTTCACAATAAAGCCACCTTGTAGCTTGTGCTTCAAGATGCTGATTAATTTAATTTTTAAATCTCTTAACAATACCGGACAGAGAGGAACAATAAAAAGAAAAAGCAGCACTGAGTATTCAAATGTTGCCAAAGGAGCACTGAGAAAGGAGTGACCTTAAGCCTTTCACTAGATGGGTGCCTTAACTCAGCATTTTAGATGGGCGTGATGAACCTGGTGTTTGCATCTCACCTAACCCTTTGAAGAGATGGTATCAAGCCTTCTACGTACGCTCTGATTGCTTTGCCACCACTTTGGCTTTTTTGAGCTCAAATAAATCCTCTCCGTGAGAACGACATCTAACTGCACCAGCCTCATGGCTAGTGCCTCATGAGGAGCCTCAAGGCTCCTGCAAGGGACAGGTCACTTTGGACTCTTTCTTTTCAGCTTAGTTGCAAGAATGAGTTCCTGATACTGAACCCAGTGGGAGAATTCCTTTAATCCAGCCCTGCTGACCTGACATACTCGATGGACTGTGAGTGCTGAGGTAAGTTTCATACGCTTTATCACAGGTGTTGATACACCGCCCTCCATTCACACACACACACACACACAAAAAAAAAAAAATCCCTGCTTGAAATTATCAGCCCATCTTTACTTATAGGTTGGTGAGAAAGGCAAAGCGAGAAGGAAAGAGGGAGTGTTGTTATTGGGAGGAGCACAGGCATTATGGTGATGGAGATTTAGATAGCAAGACATGTAGGTACTAGAAAAGTTCCAGGCAGTTCTTGTAGGACTTGACCAGGAGCTCAGAAACCCAAGATCCAGTCTACACCCCAGGCCAGCCTTTATGCATTGAGCACAAGTCACTTCCAGGATGAGTCTTATCAATATTAGTTAACCACATGGATCACATAATCTGTCACTTCCTGTCTTTTTGACATGAAATCACTTGAAATTGGATAGGTTTCAGTCTTGGAACAAAACAGAAAACACAGCCCAACAAACAGGTAAGAGTAATCTAATATGGGGGCTGAAATGTTGGCTACAGGAAGGAAGGAAGTTGTGTTGGAATAAAAAGATCAGTTCCCTTTGGCAGAGGACAGGACGAGAGAAGGTGGCGGTGGCACTTTGTCTTTCCTAGTGTTGGCTCTTTGAGGATTGACATGGGCATGGCAGAGCAAGGTTGGAAGTGCGGCGTGCAGCTCATGCCAGGAGGAAAACAGGGATCAGGAAGCAAAAGGATGATTGTCTGGAGATCAGAGGGTGTCACTGGGAGGCCACTGTCTGGGCTTCTCTTTTCAGCTTACACCATTTTAGCCAAACCCTGTAGTCAGACTAAGGGTTGGTCTGTGTGCAGATTTGTGCTGCTGTCAGAAAAACCAAGCTCACAACGTGCCCTGGGCATTGGGGAGCCTGTCCTGGGCCCTCATTTTGCTGTGCCCTGTTTCAGTGAAAGTGATGCAGGAAGCTTGGGAGAAGGTCACTCGTGAGGGTCTTGGGAAGTGAGAGCTGGGCCTTTGCACCATGAGCTGTTGAACAGGTTAAATGAAAACTTCTGCCCTCGTCCCTTCTCTGCTCAGCATGGGACAAATCCCTGGGGTTGCCTTAACACAACACACTCACTGAAACTCCCACAGCCTCTGAAGGTGCCACAGGACTTTGCACAACGATCCTGAGGTGATTGGAGGGAGAAGCTGCAGAAGCACAGGGTGGTGTTACGTATTTAAATAGCCGGGATTACAAAACACCATTGTTTCCTCATTAAAACACAGAAACCCAAAGCAAGTAAAATATTATCAAGCAGTGCTGATTGAGGGTGTAGCAGTTCTTCATTCTGACTGACTCAAACATGCTTTGCTGAACTGAACCCTTTGGTTTTAGCCTGTCTGGCTTATCTGTCATTTGATGGATTTTACTGGCTTTCTGGTGTATTCCAGGCCTGATTAACAGCACTGCCACACATATTTTTAATGAATTTTTGAAAAAGTCACAGCAAGTAGGTGGACTCTGGACTACCTTGTCCAGATTTGGGGCCACAGTGACCTGGTGCTGAGGGTGTCTGTCTATCTGCTCAGTCACACCAAACTACAGTGTTTGATCCCAGATCAGCAAAACCCACAGGCACTGACGGTGCAGGAAAAATAACAACACAGCAAGGAACAGTTCATGACTTGATCTGGGATTGCTCAGCACCTGGAAGGGCCTGAGCAATGTGTGGGGTGTGACAGCACAAACCAGCACATGAATGGGCTGTAGCTGCAGGACTGTCTGTGCAGGACAGCAGAAGAGGTTGCAGGGACATTGAATTTGGCTGGATTTGTCTTTTTCTCCTTCCCAAACTGGAGAATTTATTGCATAATATGTTTTGTAGCTAAAGAGATGTCCATGGCCATTTAAAACACTGACTGAGAACAGAAGACTGAGCAAAGCAGATTTCCCAAATCCAGAATCTCAGCAGTGGCCACTTTCCATTTCTTTCGTGCTTGAAAAATAAGCGAGAATTTTGAAAAATCAGCATGGCTACATCCCCAGGGGAGACTCAAATAAAGCATTAATTAAAGCAAAGAAAGGGAGGTGTCTTAGTTGAACTCTGCTGAGCTGGATGGATTACCTATGAAAGCTGGCAGTGACAGGACAGCTGTGTGAAGAAGCCCGTGGCAGAAGCACCGGTGTCTTACACAAACAACAGGAGACAGGGCGGGAGACACAAAGCCGTAATTGCCAGATAGATTTCTTCCTCATGAGGCAGTTGCTAAGTCAGCAGAAACCTGCCTCAATTTTCTGTTGCAAGGCACTGTGTTGTTAATTAAGGGGAAAAAAAAATCTGCTATGCCTACTATCGTTTTTACAGCTCTTTAGCCTTATCCTGCAGGGAATACTGTCAGGGGAGACGATTATATACCATGTATATATATATATATATATAAAATTTTTCTCCTCCATGTTTCTTCCTTTTTCATATATCATTGCAGAGAAAAAGTACAGCAATAATAAAAAGGGACATGTATCAACATGAACATGGAGGTGTAGGAATATGAGAATGGTCTGGTGAGATTTCACTGTCCCAGCATTTAGTAGAACAATTTAAACCAGTGCTGCAGTTTAATTAAGATTTAGGGTTTCTGGCTTTGTTGAGGTTCTAGAGGTAGAACTAAGAAGCCATGGAGATCTCTACATAACTTTCTGCCAAGAGGGAAAGCATATATTTTTCAGGTCAGAAACCTGAATTCCATTAACAAAAGAGGAATAAGCTAAAATTCATTAAGAAAATAAGTAACACTCGTGACTACTGAGAACCCCACAGATTTAATTGCTTGCAATAAGTAAGCAGCTACATCTACATACAATAGAATTGCAGAAGTCTTTAAGGTGGGGAAAGACTTTCAAGATCATTGAGTCCAACCTTTGATTTATTTTTACTCACTGTGAACTGTGACTTTGATCTACTGGCTCAATATAATCTATATGTCTGAGCTATATTTAAAAATGCCTGGGTTATTTGCTGGAGCTGCCCCCAGTCTGGATCCCAGTGCCATGGATGCCTCCTCCTCCATGCTGAAGGAGCCATTTTACTGCTTGCAGATTGCACAGGAGCAGAGGGAAAAGGCAAATTCCCCAAGAAGAGGGTCTTATGCTGTGCTCCAGCTGAAGCACGGTGGACCTCATAAAAAAAAAAATGGGGTTCCTCACTCTTCTTCCCCTTAGCTCTGGCACAGTCAGCTGAAATGCCCATGGTAAGGCACACAACTGGTTTTTTTCCTAGGAATTTGAGCTTAGGTTTTAATTACTGTTAATAAGGATGTGGATTTTCTGTCTTGCAAAAAGATTAAGAAAAAATTCTCAAAGTCCCCAGACTGTGCCAAGCCTGGGTACAAGCAAATAGTTTCTTTGCCATGCAATCTAATTATTCCCCTTTATTATTTGCTAATGATCTGCAGAAGACAAAAAATTGCTATGAAATACATGATTCCCTCCCCTTTCATTCTGAAAACACGGAAAAACCTCCATTCAAATCTTTGTTTGTTTTCACTTATTATTCCTGAAAAATCCATCAAAATCAATGTGATTCCTTGTAGCACAGCAGATACTGCAAATTTTGCCTGGAAAGGGACTTCTTGATGTAAGAGCTCCTGCCAGCTTTAGTTCAGAGACTTGTGACTTAGCACATGCCAAAAATTGTGTTGGGAAGTGCCATGGAATCAGAGGAAGGGAAAGAAGGAGTCACCCCTCTGACCATCCTTGGGCTGTTTGGCTGCAGAGACATCACTGCTGTTGGGGGGCTGCACCTCCATCCCCAGCCCTGGCAAGAGAGGCAGAGGGGAGCAGGACCTGCGTGCCCAAGGGGGTGGCAGTGAAGGTCTGCACATCTGTGGTGCCAGCCAAAATGCTGTGCCTTCCCCAGCCCTGCCCAGCGTTTCCCAGGGACTCACAGGGATCACTCAGCTCGCCATGGTTTCAGTGCCCTGGGTCAGAGCAGGAGCTTGGACTGTTTACCCACATCACTTGGGCATGGCCAGTGAATGTGGCAATCTGAGACACTGTTTAAAAGCCAGATGTGGCGCTCAGGAGTGGATCTGCTCGGGCAGCTGGGGAAGATTAAATCCTCTTGTTAGCCACAGGGCAGCGTGGTGTGGCACTTGGGACATCGGGCACAGCTGAGAGAGGCTTTTGTAATGAAACCAAAATCTTTGCTTTGGCCCCCAAAGTCTGCAAAGGTTCAGGAAACTTTCAGTAAACCTGTATTGATCTGATTTATAATTTCAAGGAGGAACCTCTTAAAACATCCTGGTATGTGCATGATTTTGAGCCTAGACCCAGCCACACTTGGCACTTTGGAAGTTTTGCTTTGGGTTTTTTGCATACAAATCCAAAACACAATGTAGACTCAGCAGGGAGGAACCGATGCAGACCAAAACTGCTGAGTTTTGCACAGCTCTAATTATAATCTCTTCACAGTGCTGGTTTTATTTATTATTGTTTGTACTGTGGTAGCAGTGCAGGGCTCCAACCAGCTCTGGGGCCGCACTGTGGAAAACGCAGAAGGAGGCAGCATCCCCAGCCTGAAGAGTGTATACTCTAAATAAACAAAAAAGATAAAGAATGAGGGAAAGGCATAACGCACGTAAGCAGAGCAGTTAGGGGTGTTGGCACGACAGCGCTTTTCTTTGCGTCTCTCTCACCCACACACAAAATTGTGTTTATTTATCCCGTAAACTCTTTGGGGTCAGGGCCGCATTTTCCAAACTGTGTAGGGAGATGGGACGCAAGAAGTGTGTGGAGAAATGAAGGTGCTGAGGGCAGCAGCAGGAGATCAGCAGCCCATGGGGCTGCCAAGCCGCATTTGGGCAGCGAGGGTGGGAACAGGAGGAAGGTGATGGGGAGGGAGGGACAGAGGAGGAGACTGACTGCCCTCCTTGGCTTGGGTCGGGTCAGAAAACCCACTGTGACAACCTGGGACAAGTCACCAGACCAATCCATGCTACAGATTCCTCTAGAGTTGAGAAGGGCTAAAGTGGCATAATTCTTTCTTGGTGTAAAGTGCTTTGAGATACTCAGGTGAAAGGTGCTGGAGGAATGCAAAGATTTATTTTTCATAAACCTCTTCACATATTCTTTTCACTGCCAAGTCAAGGCCTGAAGCCAGGAATTTTAGAGAAACATACTTCTCTCTAATTNATACTTCTTCAAAATGAAGAAATGAAGCCTTAAGTTAGATTTCCTAAATCTATATATAGGATCTTAAATGTACAGCCAGATTTAAAATCAGGACACTTCATTAAAACTGAGTTCAGGAGTCTAGCTATAAGTTCTTACTTGAAGATGTTTTGCCACAAGCTTCATATCTTAAAAGAAGTTTTTAATGTCTGGTTTTGTTTTTTAATTTTTTTCCTCAAGGATTTAGGTGAAGGTTTGGGCCAGTTATTTTATCCCAATTATTCACCATTCTGCAACTATTAATTAAAACAAACAGCTCTCTGAAGCTTTTTCTCACAATGGGGAAGATTTATATCTTGAAACTGGAGCTTGTTTTTTCACTATTTTCTACACTGCATAAACATCCAAGGTTGTTATTGCAGCAATCACCAACACAAGCTCTCAGAGCTCCTTGCCAGGCTTGTGATATTTATTGTTTGAAAAGCCCCAGCTCCTGGAGTGAAATGATTAGATGAGAACCTCAGCTTTCAGTTAAAAAAAAAAAAAAAAAAGTAATTTTGAGAGAAACGGGAAACCATGAGCAGAATGCAGAGTCAAGGGTCCAAACATCAGAAAGGAAAGCAAAAAAAAAAAGAAAACCCCACATGTGTTATTATTTTTTTCAAGCCTAAGGACACTTAAACCAACCTCCCCCTCGTAATCTGGCAGAGGGGGGCTGACTCATGGCTTGTGGCTGCCAGGGCATGGCCGTGGCAGGGGTTACTCATCGCCTTGGAGTGCCCAGAGGTTTTCCCCCAAGGGGCTGCTCACCCTCTGCTGAGCCGCACGTGTTTGTACTGCCAGGTGCTGGGCTCCAGCCACTTCTATTTTAATTTTATTTTTTTTTTTCCTTTTTCCTTTCAAACCAACTTTACTGAGGCATTGGTTTATGAAAATATCCTGCACAAGGAATTAACACCGACTTGGCCAATAGAGACAACAGGTCAACTCCTGGTCCTTCCAAATCTGACGGGATCTCTTTGGCCTTCAAAAAAAGAAGAAAAACAGAACTATTCAAAAGTCTTGGCTGCTAAATAGTCAGTAAGGCCATAACAATGTAAAGCAAATGTAAATATTATATGATGAAATGCATTTTTCAAAAAGCCCTCTTTTCTCAGCAGTTAGATGGGCTTTATATACAATGAGAAGATTCATTCCTGAAGGTAACTCCAACCTATGAGACAATCCCCTACATATCATGGCCTAAAATATCTATTTTATTCAATGCTTTTACCTTGTGAAAGCTCATTCAGCCTCCTGATTTATGAAGGCTCTGCTTCTCCCTGCTCTGCTCTCCACAAACCCTCAGGGTAGAGGAAAAAAATACAGAGCAGAAACCTGGCTAACTCCAGTGTGACTAAGGGACATTAATATTGGAAAACCAATGCAAGGACTGCAACAAAAACACAAGCTGGAGGAAAACAAGAATGTTTGTGCGTGGCAAAATAGCACATCATTGAAACCTTTTGTACACAAAAGCCGGGGTGGATCCCAGATGAGGCAGCAGAGAGGAGTGTGGTCTTTTCAGCTGGCTGCATGTGCAGCCCATAGCCATGTTGCAGTTTGTATGGTTTGCATTTATTCGTTTACAGGGGTACAATTCACACCTCTCTTCAGGGCACAGTTAAACCCGACTTCTTCAAAGTGTAGCTTCAGGAATCAGGACAGCTATAGACCAGCAACAGATGCAGTCACAGCTCAGAGAGAGATAAATCTCCTCTTGAAGGAGTGAATAGATGCCAGAACACTCTGAAATCCCCCTCTTTACCAGAGAACCCTGCATTATGAAAGGGTCTCTCTACTGGGGCTCGGGTTATGCCTGCAATAATGACCCAGTATTGTCATATCTGTTTCAGACATATTTTGTGAGCTGGTGGAAGACAAATGTTGGACACACCAGTGCTGTCAGCTGCTCCAGTACTCTTCAGGAACGCCATTCTTCCTCTTCCTGCTGTTGAT
This sequence comes from Tichodroma muraria, assembly GCA_013390105.1. Classification (NCBI taxonomy): domain Eukaryota; kingdom Metazoa; phylum Chordata; class Aves; order Passeriformes; family Sittidae; genus Tichodroma; species Tichodroma muraria. Next base: position 154,760 of record WAAG01073667.1, read on the forward strand.
TCAGCCGCACACCCTGCCAATAAACCATAGCAATAGCTGCCTAACAGGTCATCCTCACTACACAAGAGGGGGAAGTTTGCCAGCACCAGACAACTTAACCACCAACCGTGGCTGTTCCAGGATAACCAAATTCCTGAGGGTAATGGCAGCCCCTTCTGAACTGATGTCTTATCCCATTGAAGTCCTGGGGCTTCCCAAACTTTTGGAGTCACGGCTGGTGAACACAAAGGTGCAGCCTGATACAGTTCTCCAGTCCAGTTCTGGGCGTGCTGTTGTGGTCCAGAGCGAGCCAGCACCAGGGTGTCCACAGCTGGTGAAACCCAGGCCAAGTGTCTCTGCTCTGCCACGTCTCAGCTGGGGTGAGCTGCTGAGCACTGTTCTGTCAAGGTTACAAGGCAGGGCTGAAGTGTCCTCCAGCCAAATCATCACCTACCCAGTGCTCATGTCCAGACAGATGCACGAAGGCAAACAGCTGAAACAGCTAGAAGGGAGGACACGACAAACCAGAGACGTCTCGTTTGCTTTTGCAGGCAGATCAAGGGACAAAGGCAAGTATCTCACAATAATTTGGCAAATACCTCAAGCACAATGCTCACGTCTGTGGGATGTGGCTTCACAGAAGAGCTCACCACCTAATGCAGCCCGGAAAAGTTGGCACAACCATAACAGTTAAACTCAAGCACTGCTCCAGGCTTTGGAGACTGAAAATCAAGAATGCCAGGCCCACAAAAACTCCTCTGCAAAGACAAAGTCAAAGCAACTCAGGCAGATTTGCAGATTGAAATGGAAATGGCCTCACTGTACTGATTACTTAATGCCATTTTATTTCTTCCTTCCCTTTTGAAGAGAACTGTTGTGTGAGCAAACAGAGCCTCAGTTTTCTTGTTGAAGCTCCTGACGCCAGCGATCCTCCACTTCCATGCAATGCAAAGCTATGTGGAAGTCATAGGGTCAATTTGTTTACCTTGCCTGTGGCAAGGCTTGGGTTCATCAGGTTAATTCCAGTAGTTGCTAAAAGGTCTTGAATTTTTTTTTCTCTGGTGTCATATGCCTTTTGCATTTTTTTTTTTTTTTCAAAGCGGGGGGTGACCATGAAGTGTTCAAAACATACCAAAGTAAACAACATTTTTCTGCATCAAGCTCATCCTGTGGATTAATTCATTTGCATTTCTGGCCCTTTCAAGTGAGGGAAAGTCATACAGATGTGAGCAGTCATTTAAGGATTTTAAGGGTTATGGTTCACATCATCCAGAATTGATACCAGGACTACTTGTTCACAGGAAAAGGAAAGATTATGGTGGACATACTGATGTTTTGGGAAAAATGGGGGAATTTTAATAATAAAAAAATTTATATTTTACAGCTGCTATTATTTGTTTAAGTTCAAAGCCTCTGGTGCATCCACGCTGATCCGTTGTGAATTGCTTCTTTGTTTTTGGTGGTAGAAAAGTTGATTTCATGTTGCCGATTTGACTGGGTTTGGATTACTCTTGTTATCCTTTCAGATAATGGACCATTGAGCCTGAAAACAAGTCTGCTGTCTGGTACCATCAGCTGATTTACATCAGATTTCTGAAATTGAGTAGTTCCAGTTCTTAGGAGTTGTGTGTATAGGAAAAGTAAGAACTTCACGACAGTCAGGGCAGCACTCTCTTGGTCAAACCCCAAATAATTAAAATATTATATAATTAAATACTATTAAATATTATGTATTATATTTGGTTATATAATGCAACCTATATAATATTATGGTTCACCTTAGCAATATTTAAGTTCTTTGGTTAAATTATATGACCAAAGAACTTAAATATTGCTAGGGTGAACTAGGCCTGTATACAGGAATGGGTTAATCCTGAGATAACTGTCAATAATTTGCCATTAACCATGGCTATTGATTCTGCAGCCTGGCCTTAGGAGAAATTACTATGTGAAAAAACCCACAGTGGCAATAGCAACAAAGTACAGTGTTTTCTGGCAGGCTCTGTGAGCCCCTTCAATGCAGGAAGCAATAGATTATAAACAACTTTTATTTGAATCCCTGCAGGATGCATTGTGAGAGTCCAAAAACAAGACCTGTTTTTCTCAAGGCCCTCCAGAGGAAAAAAATGTTCTTGATATCCCAATACAATATCAAAGAGATCAGCAAGTAAAGAAAAACTGTCTGTTCCTGGCAAGACATCAGAACAGTTCCCACAGGTTTATAGTTGTCCAACTGATCATCAAAAAAAGAGTTTTGCTTGGGTTCAGGACTTTTTGGTGCCAAGAGGTGTTGTTGATTGTGAGATGCCTGTTATTTTCAAATGTGCCAGCCAAAGGACTGGTGAGGGATCATAAATGGTCCTTACTATGAGAAATGTGCTATCTCTGGGTTATTTTATGCAAAAACTGGTCTTTCTGTGAGCAGAATGCTCCGTGGTGTGCTCAATGCAGGCAGCTATTGAGCACCCAGAAGCTTCTATTTGCACACCCTGTTGTTCACCTAAAAAGTGTGCACAGATCTATCTCCTGTGAAAAAACCCTAATATCTAAGTCTTAGCTATACAAAAGCCCATCAATTTTTGCAGTGCTCACCATAAGCACATCACAGGGGTTTATTTTCACAGACCTTATTGGGCAGAGACTGAAGGAAGCCAGCTTTTCCCTGGCCCCAATGACTGGATATGGCTTTTTTTTTTCTTTGTCTTACTCTTTTTTTCTCTCTGTTCCCCAGGCCATTGACAAGGGCCTGACTGAGTGCAGGGGCCAGGGGACAGCTGCAGGGGCTTGGGGCAGCTCTGGTCCCCCAGCAGCAAGGGACAAATGCAGCCACCCCAGGATCTGTGGTTTGCTCGCAGCCCATGGCGTGGGCTGGGCTGGGAACTGGGCTTCCACACTGAGTGAGCACTCAGAGAAAAGCAGCCAAAAGCACAAAAGGGTCTTCTGGCTCTACAGGAAACCTGCGTTGGGAAGGTCAGCTGCAAATCTTTCCAGGCTCCCAGACAATCATGAGGTCAAGCCGTGCTGGGGAGGGCTCTGTGCTGAGCAGGGACAAACACGGCGTCTCTGGGAGCACAAGCACAAGGACTTTGGCAAATCTTCCTCAATGTCAGCTTAGGCTTTGACTCAGATGATGCTGTTAAGGCCATTTCCACCTTCTCACACAGCCTTGCCATCCGATCTGAATCATTTTACAGTCCCTATTCGCCCTTCTTACAGACTAGCAGAGTATATCTCTCCTCTAAGGTGACCAAAGTGGTCACTTGAATGCTGATAATTCCCCCAGATGGGAAAGATGTCTGGGGACATCCCACTGTCTTCTCACTACATTCCTTCCGTCCCTCCCCACCACCCACTCCCCTCCAACAGTCCCACAAGTTGTCAGGAGAGCACCTCAGCTCCCAGAAGCAGGAAACAAATGCTGTCCTGGCAATGCACAGCTTTAATGAAACACCAGGTGGGGGCTGGTGCTTGCCCATGACTTTGCGGAGCTGCTGGAGGGACTGTAACACCTGGGCTGTCTCTGAAGGAAGCTCCTCGTCACTGCAGAGTGCCCCATGCCCTCCTGTCTCTTCCCCACTGACCTTAGTCCTGGTCCTTGTCCCTCCAGTGCTGGAAGCAGTGTCTGTCTCCACAACTGCTTTGCGCACTCTGAGCTTCCGAGCCACCACCCGGCAAAACCCACCCTAAATATGTCCCAGACAAAATACTGGCAGTGCCAACATCCAAACCCTGTCACTCAAAGGTCGTGGTCCCACAGAAGTGGTGTCCTTGGTGAGGCTGCAGCCCTCCCCTCTTCAGGAGATTTCAGAAAAGCTCAGCTCTGACAACAGGCAATGCTTACTTGAAGTGTTGCCAGCAATTTGGCGAGTTATTAGCTCTGCAAAGCTCCTCAGCTGTAGCTGCCTCATCATCCTCCTCAACAGAAATGTTCCTGTCATCTGTCACTGGGTCCTGCCATTTTGCTGCAGCAGAGGAAGTCCACACTGCTGAGATAGGAACAGGACTTTGGCAGGAGATTGGTGTCAGTGGGGAGTGAAAAAAATCCCGATGTGGAAACAAGCCAGCAGGAAAATCACACTGCGCTGAGAAAGCAGAGGTGCAAAATTTCTGACAGCACGGGGGCAAGCCCTCCTCAGTGTCTGCCCCTCCCAGAGTAAGGTGGTTTGCTGGGCAGTTCAGATTGTTTGTTGTGAAAGCCAGTTCCCAGTGGCCACTGCTGTTGGCCATGGCAGGGAGTTTTGGAAATGGCACGGAGCAAATTCCAGCTCTTGGAGCTGAGCACGGAGCTCTGCAGATTGCTGTGAAGGCTGACACTCAAAACTGATTTTAGCTGTGCTTCATCCTCAGAGATTCCACCTGCATTCCTCATGACCAAAATCCTGGGAGGAGAAATTCAGCTGGTGATTTTCACTAAACCATCTCCTACATCTTTGCAAAGAGTGCCTTTGCAAGGGATTTAATGAGATTTTATTATGTTGCACAACTTTTTTTATATGTGCTAGTCATTTGAAATGGTAAACCACCCAGCTCTGGATATGCAGTCCTGAAATAAAATAATAGAAGGTTTGAAAAATATTTCTGTAAATGCTTTTGACTGAATTATACTGTTTAATGATTTCTTTTTAGTGATATAAAAGATATTCAGAGTTTTCCTCTTTCCTTTTAAAAGCAAAGTTAATACCCTAAATTTCCAGCCTTTGATTTGTTTAAAAATCTTTTAGGAAAAGTGTGCATATTTTAACCAAACCGTTTTCTAAGGAGTTAAAGAAAAGTTAGTTTCAAGTTTTTATTAAAAAGGAAGAAAATTGATAAAGATAAGGAAACCCTCCCCACTCCACTCTTCCATTCATAATTACATTTTTATTTTAAATCAGCTCAGCAACAAGGGCAAATAAAAGCCTGAATCCCAAGCAGCTGTGACTTAAACCAACAACATGGCATGACAAAGTGTGCAATTACACTAGATTTGGGCACTTTTTAAAGAGGCAAAAACTCCTGGCCCTTTGCCACCTCTTACAGGCTGGGAGAGGGGTCTGGGACCCCTTGGGGTGATTGCTGGAGATGCCCAGCTTCCCACCCACCTCGATGGGCCCAGGCACAAGGGACTTGCCTGGCCTTTCCACTCAGGCTTTAGCAACTGGCTACAGTTTTCCCACTGTTGTTCAGGATTTAAAATGACATTTTTATTTGCCTGACCAAATTCTGAATGTGACTCAATCCTCCCCCACCCCAGGGCTGTGTCCTCTGTAACAGGAATAATGTTTAGGATTCGATTCATAGTCCACCAGGCGAGTATAATCAAAGTGACTTGGCAGGGTGTGAGGGGGGAACAAAAAACAAAGGGAAAAAAAAACCCAAACAAGCCACTCCTTCCCCCCCCAGCCCTTTCCTGGTACAGAACAGAGTGTCTTGTACTCCATTCAGCTGGCCTGGCTGCAATGGTTTTGTGCACAGGTACAGTGATCTGCTGCTGCTCCTGCTGCTAAACACTCAGGGGGAGGCTCTGTGATTTTGGGGATGAAATTCCCTGAGGTAGAGTGGATGAATGAGTTCCCCTGGGTCAGCCCAGGGTGACAGCTCCTCTCTGTCCCTGTCCTGCCATGCCGTGCATGTTCTCTGTGTGTGTGTGTGTATTTCTGGGGAAGTATTAAAAAAAAAGAAAAAAAAAGAAAAAGAAAAACAAAAACATTTTCAGGGGCTGCACAGAAACTGCTGCAGGAGTTGCTAGAGCAGTGTGCATACGCTCGAGAGGAATCCCTTTCAGTTCCTCTTTTCTTCAGCTTTATTTAAAAAGGGTTTGAAGGCTGGTTTAATTACGAAAACCAGCTCTCTAGACACCAAACAAAACGGCAGCCTAGCCTAAGTTGGCACCAGGACAGATGCATATTTTGCTCCCTTCTCCATGCCAATCGGCTGTAGCTCATCCAGTATGTCAATCCAAGTTGTCTGTCTGAAATCCAAGTTTAGTAGCCTGAAAATATCCCGGTCCGGCTTTGTTTCCTGTGGTAAACAGCTTGCTCAGTTTATTTCTTCAGAGTTCAAAACAAAAATCAACACACACTCTCCCCCCCTTGCAAAAACCCCACATTACTACATATTTTGGTAATAGCCTCTCTTTGCATTTCACCCCACTGCAGGATTTCCCTTTTTTTCCCCTCTGTATACACTGACCATGAAAAGCTGGCAAAGCACACTGCTTTTGAAAAGATAGGCCTGATTCTGCCAGGCACTGAGCTCTGGTGAATGGACTCAAAGTTAAGACCAAAACAGCCGAGTTCTGCAGCAAAAATGTTTGAGGCTGTTCTGCGCTTGCAGCTTCGCCAGCTCCTCTGAGCTGCCTGGCCATCTCCTGGATTCAGCTAAAATTGGATCTGGCCACCTGTGGGAGCAGGCAGGGCTCAGGGATGGTGGCTTTGCAAAGCTGGGTCTTTGTGGAGCCTGGTGGCTCCTTGGGGTTCAGCCCCCTCATCCTGCAGAAGTTTGCAGGACAATGTGCATCAGGCAAGAATAGCAGGCAGTAGCAGGGAGGGTTTTTATCATGATTTACCATTGATGCAAATTCCCTCCCCTCCCTTCCCCCTCTGCCATTTTAGTACAAATAAAGGGGCCCAGGCTCCCTAGTCAGCCAACAGGATCGGGACTGCCAAAAGAAAACAAACCCAGTGTGGGGAGGCTGCCCACAAAACATGGCTTAGTCAGTACTGCGGGGATGAGAAAAAGCCAGACAGCCTCCTGAAGGCCAGGGATGGAGTATGCTTTCCTTGATAATTAAACTCAGCAAGCACTCATCTCTCTGGGTTTCTTACTGCCTGCTTCCTCACAAAGGAAATTGGACATCTCTGAAAACCTGAAATTGGGTCTCCACTTGCCAGCTTTCTAAGCAGAAGCAACAGTTTTCCACAGGGTACAGCTAAACCCCGGGAGATGATTAACAAGTCACTGGTCTAATTTTCACCTTTCCTAATAGCTTTGCAATTGACCCAGTGTTTACCAATACATTTACGGGTCACTGAAGAAGAAAAAGAGATAGAATGTGAAGGGATGAAAGAGATATATAGCTTGGGGGAAAAAAAGATTAAAAATATCAGGGCAGCCTGAGAAATCCCTAGGAAATCAAGAAACATCCTCAACTGTCACCTTTCTTCTTCCACCTTCCTAGTGAGAAGTTCTATGGTGTTCAAACAATTCCAGAGCATGCCACCTTTTTATTACCATACTGGTATGGATGCTTTATATGGGTACTTCATATAGTGGAAATGCTGGGCAAATATTAACTTTAACTCTTTGGAACCTTTGGTTTAAAACAAAGATGCCTGGGAGGTGTGGGGAAGCAAACACTGGGAGAAGAGGCTCAGTTCCAGCTTTTACCCCGTCGGCGAGTCCGACCGCAGAAGATGATGCCACTGGGCACAGAGGAGAATTCAGCTGTACTGAGAGCACTGCAGAGCCACATGTTCTGTGCTACCCTGTGCCTTCCGCCCCAGCGCAGCCCCTGCTCTGTGTTTACATGGAGACACCACAAGAAAAGAACCTGACTGCAGGCAGCCTCTGTCCCTCTTGGTCTGGGCTTTTCTGAACACGCTTTTCATCTTCCAAACTGCAAGGCAGGGACATGGGACAGGCCTCTATTCCAGGGCAGTGTTGCTGTTAAACTTGGCAGGTTTGGTTAAAATCACCAGCAACAGGCAAGCAGCCCTGCCCTGCCCTGCCCTGCCCTGCCCTGCCCGCGTGTGTTGGGATGGAGAGGCATGGATGCAGCATGGTTTGGGAATATGCCACCCCACACCCTGAAAACAGAGCACTTCTGAGACTCGGGTCATCCATCCTGATGCCACACTGCCCTGGGGAGAGAGGGTTTTGGGGACCAGGAGGGGAGGGCACCCCAAGGAGCTCTGGGAGGCACCAACCCAGCCCCCTGCCAAGCCCAGTCGAGCCGGGGCAGCACGGGCAGGGTTAATCCTGACCACAGCACACACTTCCTCTTTCTCCTCCCCGGAAAGAAAATAACATATTTCCTGCAAGGAGATGATGACTTTGCAGTGCTCATAGCATCTCTCCCAGGGGCCAGGGGATTTTCCAGGCTGGGAGGCTTCAAAAGCCTGTGTTTTTCCACCAAAAGACACTTTCATTATCTCTTGGGCTCAATTTCAAATTGCTCCAGTGAGGAACACACCGACTCTGGCTGTTCCAGAGAATCTGGCTTCTGTTCTAACCCAATAGGATAAAGGCACGGAGGGTTATGCTCCCAAAGGGCATCTGCCTATTTGCAGGCAGTTATCAGGAAATGCACATCAGCACATGTAGGCAGACACATGGGTGCACTGAGAAAATGCCTGCTTGCTGGATAAGTCTGGTGGAGCTTTTATCTCTTGGGGAAAATGATTCATGGTACACTGCCTGCTGAAACTCACAGGCGTTTGATTTCTTCGCTGCTTCCCAGGAAAAAGAGCAGGAGCTCCTTTTAGATAGCTGAGGAGGAAGAGGAGAGGAGAAGCAGGAGGAAAAAAAAAGAGAAATGGAGGGTGGGCATTATTTGCTGGTGAAATCTTAGCACAGGGACTTGGTGCTATTTCACTGGAAGTGGAAATTCCATGCTCCTGCCTTTGAGAGGGGGGATGGGAAAGGCTGAAGGAGCAGAGATCTGCCCTAGGTGAGAGGGGTATTGCTGTGTCACTGCTAGGCAGCCCCACTGACCCCTCAGGTGTAGGCAGCCTGGCTTTGGAGGGCTGTCAGCAGGAGGGTGGCAATGGGAATGTGTCTTCTGGAGAACTGGATCCCTCAAGGATACAGGCCCATCTCCAGCTCAGGAACATTTTGATCCCAATAGGAAACAAAAGTCATTTACTGCCTGGGGTGCAGCAGTGCAGCTGTGTTTAGCATCCAGAGGACAGGGAGGATTGAGAGACCCAGGCTTTTTCTTTCTCAGCAATACCTGGCATTTTTTTTTTTGTCTGGATGCTGTCCATCCACAAAGTCTGGCCCCCTTCTCTGCTCTCAAGTTTCCCCCCAGGATTTAGATCTTAACACCTCCAAATGCAACTTGGCTTCCTTCCTAGAAGAAGCAGGCCTGTGGGAAAGGGGTTGCACAATGGCAGCACTTTGATTCAGTAGGGACAACAAACCTACAGACCTTTTCAAGCCCAAAAGCCAGGGTGATTTGCCTTTATGCAGGAGAGGCAGCCCTGTGTCACTGCAGCAGCTTCCATTCCCAGAGCTGAAGGACTTGGGCTCCCTCTCTGTTTCACATCTGCACAGATGGAGAGGGCACAGTGTTCCTACTTTGTATAATAATGTCTTATTTGCACAGTAATCTCAGCTGTGGAAAGGAAATGGCCCAAGTTGTGAGCTGTTAAAAATCTGGCAGATCCCATGCTGGAGGTGGCTGCATTTCAGTGGTGGGAAAAGTGATTTTCATTTTGTTCTGGCATGGTTCTTGTAAACTGAACTTCTGTAACACTTCTCTTTGAGATCCATGGGAGTTTTTGCCTTCTCTAGGCCTGTGGTGCAGGACCACCAGTTTGTAAAAGCAACTGAGAGGCATGCTATAATGAAGTTTGTTTCTCAGAGGTTTTCTTTTTGTCCTTCTGTTTCATTTCTCTTGAGATAATCAGAGTTGACTTTTGCATGTCACACTTGAATCTTTTTCAAAACTATCTGCCCCCAGCGGGACACAACTCACTTCTGCAGTTATGTCAGTGAAGTGTGTTTTTGATACGTGTGCAGATGCAAGTGACTGTTTTATGACAATTGTCATGTGTAAATGACCATGACTTCGCCTGCTAATGCAATGTGCCACTGGGTGCTGTTTAAAATCAGCTCCTTTCCGAGCCTGAGGTGAACATTCAGCTTGAAGACCTCATGAACCAATGCCAGCTGCTCTTTTTCCCAGCTCCTGCATTTGTGGGCACTTTTTTCTCCTTGTCACACTGCGGGCCCGCGTAGCTGTGTGGCTCCACAGGAAACGGATAGAGGAAACTGATGGAAGTTAAAGATAGTTCAGAAAACAAAAATGGTTATTATTCAGCAGGATCTATTCCCTGGCCTGCTGCATTGCACGGCCCCACGAACAGTTGTGCTGGCACAGTGCAGAAGGTGGTGCAAGGGTGGAAAAAGGTGATCAAGGCTTCGCAGAATCCCAGGATGAGTCAGGTTGGAAAGCATCACAGTGGTTCATCTGGTCCCACCTCCCTGCTCCAGCAGGGTCAGAGCACACTGCATAGGATTGTGTCCAGACAGTTCTGGAATATCTTCAGTGAGGGAGACTCCTCCCTCACTGGACACCCTCTCTGGACAATCTGTTCTGTGCCTGGGCACTGCACAGGGAAGAAGTTCTTCCTTCAGGTGGAACCTTCTGTACATCAGTTTCTACACATTCCTCTTGTCCTACTTCTTGGCACCTCTAAAAAGAACCTGGTCCATCCTCTGACCCCTCCCTACAGATACTGACAGACATTGATAAGACTGAAGCAGCTACAGCCCGGGCTCCTTCTCAGATACTCCCATGATTTATTACTGATAATCTGTTCACAGGGTCTTTTCCAAGGAAACATCTCACCCTCTCTGACTTAACAGAGGATCAGAAGCAAGCACGGACTCACCTGGACACGCCTGAGGCTGCAGCTCAGGCAGTCCTCAGGGTGATGCCCTGTTCTGGGCCCTCAACACAGCCTGTCAGAACAAGGGCAAGCAAAGAGCAGCCTGGTTCCTCTGGCTTTTGCTTGTGCAGCTTAAACCATCAATGCCATTAAGGACAGGCTGTAGTGGTGGCACACAGTAACTTCCCAGTTGGTGTGGGAGATCTACTGTACGACCCTGTAAGATCTGATGGGAAAAACATTTACTTCAATCCACATTTTGCGCTGCATCTTGTCCCTCTTCTTATATAATTCCAGGCAGCAGCTGAGTTTTTGCTCTATAATAATACTTAAAAAAAACCCTACCCAACAACCCAAACCCGAAAAAACAAAACCCAAAGGAAATTAAACCACAAACAACTATATTCAAAAAACAAAGGTCTGGCCGCTGCCCAAGAAAACAAGGAAATTTAAAGATAAAGCAAAGTGTCCTTATTTCACCCCGTTGTGCCTGAGGATGGCTGGGGTTTCCAAAGAAGGCAAGACACGGCTTGTCCTGCTCTGCCAGGGAGTGGCCAGCAAAGGCCAGGCCCTCCCAGCAGATGAGCTGGACTTATCCCCACTCCTTAATGGGAAAGTCATGCAGCAACGTTGAAACCCAGACATTGGAATCTAAAAGACCTCTCAGCCACGTGTGCCACTGGGATGGATTATTAAATGAGCCTGGACTCACTGATGGACATGGAATAGGGGCAGACTCAAATGGGATGAATGTTCCTCAAACCACTGAGGGGAGTAATGTTTTGAAGGACCAAGTGGGCCCTTTTGAACTTTTATTTTGTGAGACCAGTTTTGCTACTATCACAGGCCTCCAAGATGCTAACTCTTATAATTTCTATTCATAAATCATCATTAATTTAGCAAAATCTATTTGATTTATTCTTGAATATTTTGAATATCAAAAGGTTTCCTCTATCTTCCTTTGGAGCCTACATGGCCCTGGTGAATGTCTGTGCTTTCATTTCTGATGAAATTAAAAGGCATAGGCAGTGGCCTGGAATGGGAAAGATGTTCCAGACCACTGGAACTGGGAAATAGTATATCAACCCCCACCCGTGACATCTGCATTCCTGTGAATGCTTCTTGCAGGTGCATGTCCTGGGACAGGGTAAAATGCACACATCTGATTTTGATGTTCACTTTGCTTGCTGAAATTCCCTTAAACAAATGAGCTGCATGCTTTTTTTTTTTTCTGTTATTTTCTCACTGTCGTGTTTAGACTCTGCTAATTCCCCTGCACTCAGACACATCAATATTTTATACCGTGAACAGAAAGACCAGCAGGAAAGACAGCCCTTTCAAACCTCCCATGTCTTAAAGACAGAAATTGTTTCCAAGCAAAGAGAACATTTTACCAACTTTTCTTTTTGATAGTGCTCTTTTCTAATCCAGGAATCAGGGGTGGATCCAGGTCTTAGAGCTGACTTCATTTATAAGCAAATTTCCTAGAGATAATGGGGTGCAAAAGCTGCCTTCTCTTTGTAGCTCCATTGGCAGAACCAGCTGCTCTGAAATCCAAGCTTTTTGGCAGTTTTCAGGGGCACTGGGAACTTAGAAGCCATCTCTGAGGAAGCACTCATTGTTCTGAAAAAACAAGCTCCCCCCAAGGTTGTCAGCCAAGAACTTCTGGGGAACCTTAACTCCCCGGCAAGCTGGGAACATGGGAAGCTGAATTGGGCCTCCCATGTCCCAGCTGACAGCCCAAATTTCAGACCTGCTGATTATTCTGGGGTCTGGCTTTCTTTTTCGACACACAACATTTCAAAAGGTCTCAGTTTCAACTCAACATGAATGAGGGAAATTTGTGGAAGCTTGAAAAAACTTGGCAAGAAGGAAAAGCTCTTTCTCACCCTTCTAAAGTCTTCTGTTTTCTCCTGGATGAGAGTAGGAGTTTTCAAGCTTATCTAAATTTTCCCAGTGGAAGTGAAGACTCCTGCCCAACAAAGTAGTGAGAATAGCTTGCTTCTCTCTTTTATCTTTTGTTGAGCCTTCAGAAGTGGCACACAGACCTCCCTGAGCTGGATACTGTTCACTGAGAGGGACAAATGCTGATATCCAGCCTAGGAACTTCTATGTCCAATTCCTCCAGGAGCACTCCTTTACTCTGCCCTTTGAAATGTTTCTATGGCCAGTTATTTAAAACTTCACCTTTTCTTATTCTGGCCCTGAGGAATTGATGCATCTGGCAGGAGACTGAAGAACCATTTCAGAGCTGTGTGTGTGAGATACTGATGTCCAGACTCTTTATAGTTCTTACCAGCTGCTAAGTAAGAACACCTTTCCCAGTGATTCCTAGTTCACAGAAGGAGTGTAGTGCTGGCCAAGCCTTTTGGCAACTGGGCCCTCGTCCATATTTTTCAGTAGTTGGGTTGCGATGCAGGAAGCTGTTGGAGAATTAGTTTGAACTGGACAAACACACAGATAAGGCCACTAAAAAGCGCTTCCCCTTCAAAGGGTTTATGTCTGCTAGGCCTGTTTGCTCAATAGTTTGCAGCATGGACTTTCTCCAAGGAAGCCTCCTTCCCAGCCCGGTGTCTGCGTGTGGAAGCTGGCACGGAGTCCCTGCTGCGGGTGACTCAGTGGGGAGCGTGCGCAGCTCCGTGTCCCCAGCGTCAGCTCCTTGCCTGCCAGCCGCATCCCAACTGCATTTCCCAGCGAGAGCAGGTCTAACAGGACGGGCACCTGTCTCACCCTGACACTCACCAGCGCGCTCAGAGGCACAGCTCCAGTGTGTAAAGGCTCTGCTTGGAGCCAGGGCTGCAGCTCTGACTCACGGCCCTGCCCCTGCAGCGGGGTGGTGGCTGTGAGCTCCCGTGGGATTAGGCAGCACAGGTGGCACCACCTGCTGCAAAGCCGTCCTGCCCCAGCTCACCCCCCAGAGACTCCCAGACGGGTCAGAGCCGGATCAGTTGCCGAAGGGGAAGAGGCCAAGGGGACAATGGGCTCCTTGTAGCTGTTCAGCAGCATCACTGCCTTTGCCCCTGGCTGGCATTTGGCACGGCCCGTTGGGCTGGGTGCAAATGGGGCGAGCGGTTTTGGCTGAGCCCCTCTGGAAAGGTGTCAAAAAGAGTCAAAAGTTTGTGTTGATCTCTAACACAGAGTGGGGTTTTCTCTTTGCCATGAGATCCACAGTGATGTGAATCCCTGCAGGCTCTGTCACAGCCATTGCAGGTCAGGGGTTTCCAGCTGCTGCTCTCCTTTATTCCTGTGCTTTCCTTGCTGTGCTTTCCACTCTTAGGATGAAGCACCTAACTAGGCATGTTTCTTGGGGGAGAGCCCAAAACCTCCCTAGAGCCCAGGTGCTCCACCCTGACAGTGCTGCTACCTTTGCCTGCAGCCTCAGGATTTAAGCAAGTGGAGTCACCTATTGATAAAGCCATCACTGAGTGTCCCTGTCACTCTCATTGCTGACCACAAGACCCGTTTTGCACAAGGGAACTGGCAGTGGAGTCCAGCACTGCCAGGTGACACACCCAGAACCTTCAGGTCTGCTGTGTTGATAGAGGGGAATTGTGTGTGGCATTTTCAAACAAGTCCCATGTGGAGGACAATCCAAAGTCTGTGAGTCTCATTACAAACCTCACCTCTCTGCACCCTCTCCTTGTATCCCTCAAGCATACAAGAGGTGGGAGGCCCCAGGCCAGACCCCCTGAACTCCACCCTTTAGCTGCACTGCAGAAGAATCTTGGTGTTCAGAGGAGCCTTTTGTTTTTATTCTGATGCAGCTTCTTTGTATTTTTTACCAGGGCCCCAATATCTCGTGCAGATGAATGCTGTATGCTCCATGGGCATGTGTTCGGCTTGGCTTTAATAGGCGATAAAGTGATTACAGAAATCAAAGTGGGTGTGACTTCCTCTATCCCGTGCCACAGAGGTCACTACCACAGCCACCTCTCTTCATGAGCTTTGCCAGAACACCAGGTACCTGCAGACTGACCCCAAAGCAAAGCACAAAACCCGCTCTAGCACACCACTGCCCTAATTTATTGTACTGTGCCATCTCACAGTGCCAAGACTTCACATGGAAGACCAAGATTAAACTCTGCTTCTTGTGGAAGGGCCCTTTGACAATTCCAGGAGGAGGTCTGTAGGTGAAGTATGGAGTGAAAACACCTGAGGGCCCAGTTCAGCTCCCGGAAACTGAGAAGCTGGACTGAAAAATTTACCCATATTCATAGCTTCAAGCTTCCTCTTTAATTAAAAGAAAGTTCAAGTGACTTCCACTTTACAGCCCCCAAATGATGAGACTTTTCTAGTTGTATCTTGTCCTCACACACTGTAGATATGATTTGTAAATGTAGGCCAAAGAAAGCAAGGGTTTGAAATTTTTGTAGGGCACAGTATGTTCATTTACAAATTCCAGGGTATCCTTAAGTGATGAGTATTCATAGTAACGCCAAAGTCAGAAGGAGCAATTGACACCATTTGTCAGAGTTCATCCTTGAGACAGTTCCCTTAGGATCTATTTGATTTCAGGTAAACCAGCTGAGAAAAAAGGAACTGTGTTCCCTGCAAATCCATTTCTAAATACAAGGACATTCTTGTACATATTCATTCTTCTACATATCTGTGTGAGTCTAGAGAGCTTTATCTTGTGGGGCTTTTGTTCAGTTTTCTTCATTTCCTGAGAGCACATCCTGCAACAAATGCTCAAAAACTAAAACCCTGATGACGTTAAAGTGCCTAGATTCATTTACTTCCCAGAATGTCATGTGGTGGGAAGACGAGACAGATTTTCTTGCCTCTGGCCTAGTCCTCCCTTTCTGATCTGGAGATGTCGGCACGGCTGGAGCATCTTGGCTTGGCATTTGCTTTATCTGTTGTTTGCACAGATACTGCTCTGAATAGCACTTTATTTTTTGTGGTACCAGATGGCTGGATATTAAAGGAGGAAAACACCAGTGGAAGAGACATTTGTCTTTTCTGAAGAACAACAAACAGAGCTCAATGTTGACCTACAGCCTCCAGCTGTCTGGTGGAGTGGCTGCCCCAAGCTGCAGAATATCCATCCTTGCTGCAGCCAGCGTTCCCATGCATTCACACACTGCCATTCACACTCCACAGCTTGGGTCACTTCAGTGCCGATCCCTCAAATTACTCAAAAGTACCCTATGCAAAATAGTGAAAATCATAACAATGTTTTCAGCCCTTGATTGAGCTACTCAGTTTCTACAGCTGGTGTGTACAAGTTCTTGTACTTGTGTGTGCTGTAGGGTTTTTAAGACTGTCTCTAAATTGAGAGCAAGTGTTAATTAGGGAGGCAAGAGGAGGAAGAAAAGGTTTATACTGTCACACAACAGGTTTGATTGAACAGGAACAATTCATGACTTTTGAGTGCTCATATCCTTAATGCTGCATTGACATATTAATGTATCTTTAATACTTTAAAGTTAAAAAAGACAGATTCCTTAGAGCTCCAGCCATCCCTCTGCTGTCTTTAACCACAAGGAGTCGGGAAAGGGAAACTTTAAGTTATGCATCTTAATATGGTTTATGTAGCACACCTGAGAGCAATCAATTTTAAAATGTTAAGCATTATTACTTTAAAATTATCTCTTATTATTCAATCTATTTTTCATTATTCATTGTTATTAGTTATTACACTTTTAAATTATTATCTATTTTTATTATTTATTTCATTGGAGCCTGGGAATCTCCTGAAATCAGCTGCCAGTCCTTTCACACCTGAAGAACCGCGTCTTTTATCGGAAGTAGCTACCCAGGAGCGCAGCGACGGGCCGGTTGTGCAAACCCCAGTGGCTGAGGAGAGGTCAGTTTTCCCCTTTTTCCCAAGGGATGCAGACTCCCATCTCTAGTGGTGACTGCTCTCACAGCTGGGAAAGGAACCGTGCCCCCCCCGACTGCAGCTAAATGCACCTTTCATTGCTGGCAGTCATGTGCAGCGGGCTGAGCGGGAAGGCTGGCAGTGACCTTCCTCTCTCGGGACAGCCCAAGGAGCTCCACGCTCGGAGGGGAGGACTCTGTGTCGGGCCCCCCAGCCCCGGGAGCCGCAGTCAGGGCCCCTGTGCTCCGCAGGGGAATGCAGGCATTGTTGGAGCGGGAGTCACGCCGCCCTGTCACCCCCTGGGCTCGGCAGGAAAGCCACCCCGACCACAGCGTCTCACACAGAGCGTCATTCAGGGGGCTGCTCAGAGGCTGCGGAATGAATCGAGCCGTTTGTGTGAAATGTGTAGAAAAATGCCACATCTGTGGTCGCGATAGGGCCTGGGATGGAGGCGGGCGCTGAGCAGCGCGGGCCGGGGCGCTGCTGGTCGCGCCCTGAAGCACAGGCAAGGACATTTGCACACTTGTGTGCACAGAGCTGTGGGTGCTGGGGATGGGTGCTGAGTGCCAGGGGCTGAGGTCTTATTTCGGGTGCCTAAAGCCTCATGCAGTTCTAGATGTGCCTACAGAAAGCCCATTTACATCCACAGAAATGCCTTTGTAATGACAAGGAGGGGCTGCCAGTGCTATGCTAACCATGCCCGGGGCCGGAGTGCTCCGTGTCAGAGGAAGGAGCCCGGGAGAGAGGGCTGGAATGACACTCCCTGCCTTCCCTGGGACACTCCCACAGGCAGATGGAGCACACAGAGTTCTCCGGCCTGTCTCCACCTGGCTGAGCACACTTAATGGAGAGGGGACAGGGGTGACAAGTCCCTGCCCAGCACAGCAGACATGCCTGCTTTGTGAATGCCCCACTTAACAAGTCCCAAAACCCAACTGTAATCGATAATTTCCTATTCAAGTAACAGGATAAAACTGCTTACTTTGTGTGTGTGTGTGTGTTGCAGAGGGAAGGCTTGGTTTCATTAATACTTTTCTACTGCTGGTGTATTCACACCTGAGTTGCTTCAAAGTGCTCCTGCCTGCTCCCTTGGATGACAGAGGCAACCACAAGGTGCCCTTGGACAGTAGGTGACAGTGGAACTGAGCAGTGACAATGACAGTGCTTATCTCGTATGGAAATATCAGACTATGTCCCACCTCAAAACAGCTTCCAGAAAGGAAAAGAGGTTGGCTATTGGTCATGGGGGAGTCTCAGCTCCTGAGGGAACAACAGAAGGGCCCTTTATGCAAACTGGACCCACTTGGTGTGGATGTGTGCTGTCTCCCTGAGGCCCAGGTTAAAGATGTGGAGGTAATGAAGATGAATCTTCCTAACCCTGGTGCAGCCCTCAGATTACTATTCATTGCTGATATTCCAGCTGGACATCAATGAAATTCCTACAAGAAGTCTGAGGTCAGTCAAGAGACTTCAGGGCCTTGGGATGACTGCTTAAGGGACCTGGAGTGTAAATAGTGCTCCTCTCTGTCCTTCTGGTGGCAGGGAGCTAGAGAAGAAACAGGAAGACCCTGCAGATCAATACCTTGCTTTGGGCCTGGTGTCTGGGGCAGAATTTTGGGTTTTCTGATTGTGAAATAGTAGAATCATTTAAGTTGGAAAGGACCCCTCAGATCAGGGTGGCCATGCCCTGGCTTATCTCTAGCAGGTCTGGTTTTATCCCTTTCTCCCTCCAAGTCTAGTGCAAAGCCCCTTCCATGAGCCCTGCTAACTCCTGCACAAAGATCCTTTTCCCTCTTTAAGGCAGGTGGACCCTGTCTGTCACCAGCAGGGGACATCTCACTCTCTGAACTACCCAAGGAGAGGTGTGGTCGGGCTCTTCCCCCAGGTAACAAGTGACAGGACAAGAGGTAACACCAGGGGAGGTTTAGATTAGATGTTGAAAAAGCTGTTCACTCAAAGGGTTGTCAAGCACTCAAAGAGTGCTCAGGCATTGGAATAAGTTGCCCAGAGGCATGGTGGAGTCACAAGAGGTGTCTGGATGTGGCACCTGGATCTGGATGGGGATGTGGTTTCAGGGTGGTTATGGTGGTGCTAGTTATTGGTTGGAGTAGGTGATTTTGAAGGCCTCTTCCACATTGATGTTCCTGTGGGATAACCCAGGATCAAACCCTACTTTCTGTCCAGGCAGCATTTGCCCAGAAGCGCAGGCAGTAAATGCAGAGCACTGTGTTCAACCAAAATTAAGGAGCTGCTGCAGACATGCTGATATATCCAGCCACTATTACGGGATAAATTCGGTGTAATGCCTTGTAAAATCTGTTTGTCACTTCCAGATGCTCGTGCTTGTAGCTGGTTACTGAGCTTGAGGAGCTCAGATGTAAGTAATTAACGTTCTGGCCCTGTTAACATTCCACTTTCTTCCATTCTGATGAAGCCTCCCATTGTAAAGCAGACAACAATGAAAAGCATGTCCATTTTCAAATTGTTTAAATATATTAATCACACAGGCCAGGGTGGATTTTCATTAATCATTTTTAAAGTTGTGTATGAGGGGAGGGATTAGCTGACAGAACTGTACAATGTCACTGCCAAAAGCCCTGACTCTTTTAGTAACTGTGTATGAAATTAGAGGAAAAAAAAATCTTTAGCTTAGTGACCAGACCAAAATATATTTTTACAGCTGCCAAGGTTCCCCCTGCAGATATAAACCAGAATCTAAAGGGATCCTGTGTATGTGTGTGCTGCTCTATGACATCCTAATTCCAGCAGCACTGGCATTAGTTTGGTTGGAGGCTGAGGGTGGGAGGGGATAGCGAGGGCTTGGCAGCAGTTGCACCCTGGCCAGCGCTGTGTTGTACACCCAGACAAAATCATTCAGGGAGAGGAGTTTCATGCCACGAGCTGCTGCTGTGTTTAGAGTGTGTGTAAAGGCTGTGGAGGGGCTGGGTTCTCTCCTGTGTCCCGCAGGTGCGGGGTGAGTCCGGGCTGTGAGGAGGTGCTGCTCCTGGGAGCAAGCGCAGAATCACAGGATCACAGAACTGACTGGGTTGGGAAAGACCCTTGAGATTGTAGAGTCCAACCTCTGACCCTCTGACCCCGCCTTGTCACCCAGTGACACCACGGAATGCCACATCCCATCTTTTCCGCAGCACCTCCAGGCACTGTGACTCTGCTCTCTCCCTGGGCAGCTCATTCCAATGCCCAACCACCCTTTCTGTGAAGAAATTCCTCCTGATGTCTGGCCTAAACCTCCCCAGGTGTAGCTTAAGGCTGTGTCCTCTTGTCCTGTTGCCTGGGAGTCACCGTGGTCTCCCAGCAGCTCCTGCCCCTTCCCACCTCAGCCCAGGCAGTGCAGGGCCAGGTGAGCTCTGGTGCAGTAATCACCCCTCTAGGCTGTGGCATCTTTTAAGGAGCCTCTTCCATCCCCTAGAGTGCCCCAAGAACAGCCTTTTGCTTGATCAGAAAATGAACAGGCACTCAGGAGCTCAGGCACAGGACGAAGCTGAGTGTCAGCACGTGGCTGGTGGCTGGTGCAGCTACAGGTAAGAACTGCAAAATTGAAACTCAGCACACAGAGAGCTGTGCTTGTGCTTTTGCCATGTTTTCTTTTAAGTTCACTTAGTACTTCTATTGCATGAGCTCTGAAGGTCTAATGGCATAATTCATAAGTACCATAATGCTGTTTCCACTTAAAGGTTTTCAGCAAATTTTGCAAATAAAGCAATGGCTTTGTGACATGCATTAAATTCAAACCCAACAAGATGAAGACACCTGAGAAAAACAAAGTACAAGATAAAGGACTAGTCACAGTAAAATCACAGTAAATAAATTGTAAATCACAGTTCATAAATCGCAGAGAATAAATCACAATTTATAAATCACATATCATAAATCTCAATTATCCTTCAAAATCTCCCATCCAGATTTTTGAATTTCTTTTCTGATGCTGATGGCCTAATCTATGTCCAAGTTATCACTTGGCACTTGCAATAAATTCTTAAGATGAATGCAATAAAATATTAGTCTGTTCTATTAATTATGTTAGAAAATGCTGTGCAACATTTGAAACGTACCCTCTCAGATGAATGGAAATCAGACGCAGCCCTGTTTTCTTGCGGTCTGTTTCTCCCACTTTTAACAAAAAAACTGCAAAGAAACATGAAATGGGTCTGGAAGGGCAACTAGTTTTGTAATGTTTTCCTGGAGAATGGAATAATTTGGATATTTTTTTCCCTTCAGGCTAAATCTGAAGCACATTTGAAAAATAAGCAAGAATCATATGTCTGAAATCTTCAAGGGATATTAAGGCTAAATGTCTGCCTCAGAGATGCTCTGGAGGATGCACATTGGCTGAATGATGGCCAGCCTTTGAAAACCTGGATATGCTCCAGCTTGGGGCTTGGAGAAAAGGGCCTTAATGAGCCTCCAGTATCTGCATCTATTGTTCAGCAGAACCTCTCGGGCTGGGTGAAAGATGGATGCAATTTGTGGGGATCTAAACCTAAGGCAGCAGCTCCTGCCCTTATTTGCACTGCTTCAAAGACTTCCTGTGAAGTCTGGGAGATCAAGGAAAAGGGAAAGATCAAGGAGAAGGGAGTGAACTGTCTCAGCCTGACCTGCCCTTTGGCCAGCCTGTCTGGGGAGCTTGTGAACCATTTTGCTCCCCAACCCAGCGACCTTGGGCTCAGGAGAGGGCTGGGATTGCCTCTGCCTTTTTCCACCTCATCAGCTGTGCCATCACATGGACCTGAGGGTTTGGATGGCCACGGGCTGCTGCTGCTGGGCAATTCCAGTCTTTCCCTCCTACACACTGAAAAGGGAAAGGTACTTGAAGGTTTTCCTCTTTTTTCACCCCCTTGGCTGGAAGAGAATGCCCAGCTACTGAAAGAAAACATAGGGCAGGATGCAAGAGTAAGAAATAACTTTGATGGACTCAGTTTAGGTCAAGTTTCTGGAAACTCTGAGCTCTATCAAACTTTTCAAACTGTGAATCAGGAAAAAAAAAAAGTCATGTTTAGTCCATGCCACCCTTGGCTTTCTGCAGTCTGTAAAGGGTGTTTTAAATCCCAAAAGCCTTTACTACTGCTGGCAGTCCCAGCTCTGCTCCCGCTGCCAGGGGAAAAATGGAGGAGAAGATGTTAAGTGACTGAATGGCATAGGAAATTTTACTGAAATATTCCAAAAAATGATTAGCTAGAACACATTGCACAGATTCAGCTAACACCTAAAATTCCCATCAGGTTGGGTTTGACAATGAGAGGGTCACCTTGAGGAGTGGCAGATTAAACAAGCTTATAAAGTCCTAAGAGAATTTTAGAAAGTATTATTTAGCCTTGGTGCAGGCAAACAGGGAAATAAAAAAAGTCAGCTCTGCTCGTGTCTCAGGATAGCCTTGCCTCCAGGAGTGCACTGTTCCTCGCTACCTTGAATGTCTTTGGACTGTGCTGTTCCTTGTTTCTAATTTGCTTCACAATTGCCCCCAAAGTGAAAAGCACTTCAGATAAAACAGAAAAAAACCCCCAACTGATTAGCAAGTCCTACCAAGTGTGCAAGACCCAGTCTCCTGAAGTGAGATCAAGCCAAGAAACGTAATGGAAATTTTGACTGCGCTTGAAAATGGTTACTGTCACAACTTCAAAGTTACTCAACCAGTTTTCTGCATACCTAATCTGCTTTTAGCATTTCACCAGTATACTCAAAATCTGTTGCCTGTATGTCCAACCATCACAATACACATGCAGTGTTGTTGTTGGCACCTAGGGCCCAGTTATGCATTTGCTTGTTTGCTTTTTGAAGCACAAGCAAGCCATGCTGGTTTTCCTGATACTCGAAAATAAACAGAAGGGACAAATTTGATCCCGTAAAATTTGGTCATGAGGGTCATGAACAACTGAAAAGCTGTGTTCATGGGTGATAGGATGGAAATTGCATTAATGATTTGCTGGTGCACAACCACAATAAAACATTGTTAATCAGCTTTGATGGAAGATGCAAGTCTGTTACTCCAATGGATCCTGTGGGAATAACAAAAAGCTTTTTTCTCAGATGGGGAAGGATCGCCAGCATCCTTTCTGAACACCACTGGCCCTCTAAACTAAACACACCTCCAGTCTAAAATTTTTTATGCAGAATATCCAAAATATGGAAAATAATGGAAATGAAGGTGCATGGCCAAAATCCCTGTCCTGCCCTGGGACAGCACTTTAAGCAGCCTCACTATCCACAGGGCAACACTTACTGGAATGCTGTCATAAAACAGATGAAGTCTGAGCTTCTGATAGCCCCAGATGTGCCAGGCCTGGGAGAAAGAAAAGAAAATATGAGAGAGGGCATGTTCTGTTTCCATTAGGCTGGAAAGAACAAGAGTGGACTATCCTGTACTGGGCTGTGTTGCTTCTGGTACCAAACCAGTTCACTGGTGTGACCCTCTCTGCCCTCTTCTGCCCCGATTGTCTCTTTGGGTCCTCCTTAAGTGAACAATGAAATCAGTCTCGAGGATCTCAATCCAGGTTTCCCTTCCATGAGGTGAAAAGGTAGAGCTGCTGAGGTCAGGTAGGCTGCATTTATTTTGCTATTTTATATTTTATTTTATTGAAGGAGGGCTAGCACAGGGTGGAGGCTATTCTGCAAGCAGAGGATGAAGGCAATGGGTGCCTGCCCCAGGGCAGCACCAGCCCTGAAGCCCTGGTGGTGTTTTATGCCATCAGAAGGAAGCCAGCAGGGTCTTGTTCCCACTTGGCCTTAGGATAAAAGGTTTAATCACCCCCATTTTTTGCCAGCTGGAAAGGCACTGAGCCAACAGAAAATTGTGAGGTTAAGCAGGAGACAACCAGGTTTTGGGAGTGGGAGGGGAGAGGGGCTTCCAGGCCTCATTGTTTGTGTTTCTATTTCTGTTTTAAGTTCTGTTTTGAAATAAAAGACATTATTACACCTCTGCAAACTTGCATTTTCTAAGCCAGCCCAGAAACACAGCCTACGATCTTGTGGCAGCAAAGTCTGGGGGCACACATAAGAATACAGAGGCTAAGGAAGACAGGCTGTGGTCTCAGCAGCTCCTTGTGCTGGCAGGAGCAAATACCTGCACGAAAGCAAAGCTAGGAAAACATCCATCTGATATCCTTTCCAAAGTGCAGCTTGACTCAGTCACAGCTCTGTTTTTCAAGCTCAGCTCCTTTGTTTCAGCCCTACTACTGCTTGTTTTTCAGATCGACTATTTGCTGCAGGAATTTTGCTTTTAATTTCCCAGGCAGCTGGAGCTTATTACCTGTGATTTTCCAGAGCAGCATTTTATACCAGTACCCGATAATGGCTCACCTGTAAACACCCTCTTTAACGAGCACCTTTGGGCACCCCTGGCCCTGGTTGGCATGGGGGGGGATTCTGGGTAACAAGTTTAAGCCCCTGCTTTCTTCAGTGCATTTTTCCCCTGCTTACTAATCTCTCCTGACATAATGTTGAAAGTTATTACTTAGCTGCATAAAGAAAACCATCTGTCAATTATTCACCTGCTCACATGTGTGTGGGACCAGGTACCCAGAAGCTGTTAGTGCAAGCCAAGGCAACCACTGCCCAGCTTCTGAGAAAGCAAAAATCCACTTTTAGTCCCTCTGATTCTATCATCTATGTAGGATAAGTCAGTAAAAAAATCTATTCTCCCTCAGAGAACAACTGAAACTCCTCCAAGCACCATTTTTGACATCCAAGTCACAGCTGAGGAGCCTTTCAACTTCTTTTGAGAGCATTTGGAAAATGAGACTTCTAGCATATAAAATAAGCAAATAATATTTAAGTGCACATCTTGCTGAAGAGATGTATGGAGGTTGTTTGTGCTCATCTGGGAAGTGTATCCTCATGTCGTGTGGTAAAAATGCAGCAGCCGAGCTCCAGTCAGCATCCAGAGCGCTCCTGTCAGAAATGACAACATTTACTGCTTCTCCAGTTTCCCTGTCACGGAAAATGGACTTTTCAGAAGCACTTGGTGCCAGCTGGAGCCTGGTCCTGTCACTATCAGTTTAACAACGTCAGTTGAGTTAGACTCTGAATAGAGGGCTTTGGCTATGTGTGCCTTGACTAAAATGCCCATTTTTTTGGCCTTACATCCTGCAAATAACAGGAAATTGTACCAAAGGTTTTGTGAGACTGCTCGAAAAGAGCATCTGGGAAAAAAGTCACTCTTGAAGAAACTCATGACCTGTAGGCAGACTTTTGCTAATGTTACTCCACAGTAGATATTTTCTGCTGTGGTTAGCAGAATCACTTGAGGTCTGTGGATTTCTTATTGGCCTCTCTGGAGCTTAAAAGGAGAAAAACAGGACTTCTTGTTTTGGCCTTGTGTGCTTGAACTTGCTGTAGCATAGTCTTCAGTGGACACTGCCCCCCTGGGTCCATAGAATTGGGAAAAAGCCTGAAAGCCAGCATTTAAGAGAATCCTTGCTTAAAATCAAAATATAACTTCTGGTAAACAAAGATTCTGCCATTTAAAAATCTGTCTCATGCTGTTAATGTTGCTCTTAATATCCTTTCTTTCTTCTGGTGATCTCCAAGGAGAGGCTGGAAGGTCTGAAGCAGAGTTGTCTAGATGGGTCTTCACTGACACCCTGAATCCAAGGTGAGTAAAGCTGCTTGGGTTGGTGGGGCATGCCTCAGCTGAGATTTACTAGAAGAAAAAAAAAGCCTAATTCCCAAGGAATTTATGCTATATACCAGCAGCAATATTGCCAGAGCTGGGGAGGGTTAAAAGATTTGCTAATAGATAATTCCAGGCATATGTTACTCACTTCCCTGTAGAAGAACTGAAAGCTTCAGGAAGATGTTTTTCCTCCAAGTCTCCAGACTGGATGGAATAGTACAGTTTCCTTGAATTATACACTCACAAATCATAGCAGTTATAACTTGTACTCTCAGAAATAACGTGCTAAAGATTTTGCAGAAGATAAACTGGGATTACATTTGCTGTAAATAGCCAGCATCCATGGAGCAGCGTGTCAGCTACTGGAATAACTGTGCCTTAACTTTGCAGATGACCTGCTATTTGTGGGTGCTCCATCTTTTCAAGAATAAAATGAAGAGGAAAACAAAACACACTTGGTGTTGGTTACAGTGAGATCAGTCAGGGCAGTGCCGAGCATTTTCAGAAATCCCAGGCAATGGATGCTAAACTGCTTGTTGTGCTGGCTGGATAGGAAAAATGTGGAATCTATAGAAGCCAGAAGCAAAGCGGCCAGCTTAAGGCAGCATTATCAGCAGCTGTTTCTTTTGGTCTTAAATAGAAAGTGCTTTTTAAGGAGGTCTGTTGGGAATACTCCCACAACCAAGTGAGCCCACAGCAGCGTGCTGCTGATGACTAAGTAAATGGAGATAGAGGAGAGTTGAATGGCTCCCCAAGGAGCTGCCATACTTCTTTCCAGGATTTCTTGGACAGGAGAATATACGTCTGAGCTGTTTGTGATGCCTTCATAATAAGTATGGTCCTTGTGAGGCCTGGTATGCACGCACTGCTCCAGCATTTTGGTGTGTGCAGTGTGCCCGAGGCACTGGGAGCACCCGGGGCTGCCCCTGCCCCCAGCCCCCAGGGCCAGCCCTGGCACCTGATCAGCCCTGCTGTGGAAAGCCAGCTCTGTTTGGCCAGCTCTTGTCCTCCCGGACAACGCATGGGCATGGAAACATGGGAGGTGCTATAGGATGAGTGGGAACTGAGCTGGGCCTGTTGTGTTTCATGTTAAAAACAGGATCCCTGTGCCCAGGCTGCAGAGCTGAGCTAGGATGCCTTTTGCTGCTTTACAGGGGGCCTGTCTGAGATGTGCACAGGGGGATGTCCCAGGGAGTTGTACAAAATCTCCAGATTTTCCCAAGACAGAGACAGAAAATCGGAAAAATTTGCATAAAGGATATTTCAGGATTTATATTTTCCTCTCAGCAATGTTTGAACAATTTTGCCAGCATTCAGTGTTTCTATTGCATACAAGATGCTGCACAGTCAATGTAGCAATGAAGAAATCACTGCTTTGCTTCAGCTTCAGCATAAACTCAATTTACAGCTCACAGTCCAAGGATGCTCAGACCTAGCCATAGATGATAGTGTGTTCTAGATCCTCCTCTCTTTGGTTCTTAAAACCACCTCTTTCATTCAGGACATGCCTTTTTCTAAACACATTTCCTTGTCAGTTTACAATTTCTATTTCAGAATACTTTATTTTTACCTGCAGTGGCAGCAGCCTGACAACACAGAGGACAACTGTCAGGGGGCACACTCCCTGCAGATGCCATTAGAGGCAAGTCAGCCTTTTCAAAGACATTTTTAAAATATCATCTCCACAGCCGGTGTGGCCATTTGTTAAAGACAAATGGCACTTGGGGAGCCTGGAAACCAGGGTCAGCCATTAGGTGGATCTAAAATATGTGTCATCTGTTTAGTGTTGTATCCCCTTACGCGCTGCCTTTTCTCAGAAGGCCGGTGCCTCGAGGCTGGGGAGATCAGAGGGGAACGGGAGACCCATCTGCAACCTGCTGGTGAGGCAGCCATCAACAGATTGTCTCTGCTGAGGGTGAGAGCCACGGGCTGAGTGCATCTGTGGCACTGGCAGCACCAGTGCCACTGCCGTGGCAAGGACCAGCTGATGTGGCCTCTGGGGAGGGCACCTTCACACAGGCAGAAAGAGGAGGGTGGGATTGTTGGGTGGGTCACTCTGGAGTGCTTGGCATGGGTGTAAAGTCAGAGGGCTCAGCCTGGCCTTGTGGTTTCCTTTCTCTCTGGGCAGGGATCTGCACAAGCCGGAGGAGCTGCTGGGCGGACGGTATTTGCGACCGCTTTATTTTCCCTGGGCTAAAAATACTCTGCAAACTTGGGTTTTATTTTCCATTCCTAACAGCTGAGCCCCGGTCTGGAGGGAATGAATGTGTTATCCCACTGTGAAAACATCTAAACAGGTGGAAAGGACAAGGGAGGGTAGAAAGAGAGGGTGGAGATTCTGGTTTTAGACAGAAATCCTATTTCCTTTCTAAAAACAGACTGAAGGCCTTGTAGGTCGTTTTAGTTTTAAAATGAAACTTGTATTCACCTGGTCATCTATTTGCTTATGTGAAAGAGCCTTGTGTTGGAAAACACCAGGAGGAAAAGGGTTATGGAGACCCTGTCAGAAGAAAGAGAAAACTGTGGGCACTGTGCTGCTCTTTCAGTCAGACCCAACCATTCTGCCAATAAACCTCATTTTTCACCTGTAACTTCTGTTATGCCAGCTGGACTCTCCCATTCAGCTCTACTAAAGGACTTTCTTTTATCTTCTTCTGAGAAAGCTCTTTATGAAAACTCTCCTAGCTCTGAGACAGCTCTGTCAAGGCATCCCAGTGCTGCCTGGTGGTGCTGTTTCTGTAGCCACCCCCGTGCCTCAGCACAGAAAAGGCCATCAAAACAGGCTGAATTGTGCTAAATGTTACGTTTCCCATTTTTTCGGTATGGAAATATTTTCCACTAAGAAGTGTGATCCCGCCTGGTAAGACTCACTTCATCCAAATCCTTTCTGGATTGCAAGTAAGTCTGAAAAGGCAAGGGCTAATGCACTAATCCATTTTGGTACTGTATGTCTTTATAGGAGCTTTTTAGAGGAGAAAAATAAGAGTCCAGAGACTTGTGGTATACAGAATGTAATCAATAAAGTTATTCAAAGTTTTACACAAAAGCACTCACACGGATCATTAGGGCAGAAACTTTAATCCACTGAGGTTTAGAAATGAGGAATTTCTTAAGTAGCACCTGAGATTTTTTTTTTCTTCTACAAGTCTTTAGGGCTTTGTGGATTGTAAATCCTATGAAAACACTTTTTTTTCCCTTTTCAATTTTTTTTTTTTTCAAATAAATATTGTGGAGGAAAAATGAAAAGAGGAGGGATTGTGGGACATGGTGCTCTTGTGGTAACTTCTGCCACTGTTATCATTTGTGTGGCCTCTGGTCCAAAGCAGAGGGAAGTCTGGGAGGTGGCCTAGCCTGTGGGAACTATGGAATAAAGGAATGAAAAGGCACATCTAGCTGCTACACTCTGCTCAGATAAGGCTGTTGTATGTATCAGCTGTGTGTTTATTGCACATGTTTTATTTGCAATGTTGCTGGCATCAGATTGCAAGCACATTTGAGTTGTCTCTATCAGGCCTCCACAGCAGGTTTGGTGGAGATGTGAGGGTTCTCCCCCTCCACCAGATCTGTGGCCTTTACAGTGGAAATTTAGGAATCCTGCTGTTGATGGATGAGTCTGGGTGCATTACCCAGAGGTGCCTTGGGCAGCCACATCAACTAAGGACTTGTGTGCTTGTTAGTTTTATGTGTAAAACTAAGAATAAGTTCATTTTAGTCAGAGGCTCATGGCTGGGAATAGCTGATTTAGGCTTGTTTGGGGGGACCATGTCTGCTTGAGGGTAAAGGACAGCATGTGGGAGAGCTCCTCAGAGATTTCTTCTGCTCTGTATAAGCCACTGGAGCAAAAAAGTAAGTGGAGTTTGTTATGATTCATTCAGACTCCACAACACTAATGGCCATTACAATGGACTCAATAAGAACAAGAAGAAAAAAAAAAAAGCAGAGCTAGAAGAACTGGTTGGGTCACCACCACCAGAAAGATTTTCTCTTCGTCCTGGTTACAAATAGTCACAGTTCAATACTGAAAATGTTGTGATGCAGGCACTGGTGTTCCAGAGAGCACCTGTGAATTGGAAATGCAGCCTTGCCAAAGTCAAACAAACCAGAAGCAAGTGCCTGAGAGGGCAGAATAGAGAAAGATGACTGAAGGAAGAAAACATGAGCAGGGGAAAATGATTTTGCTGCCTGATTGCTGGTTTCAAGGTTAAAGAGAAAAGATGAAATCAAAGTACCCATTAATCCTAACTATTCAATCTAACTTAGTTTGCTAATGCTGCAAAACCACTGGTTCACTTTTATCTAAAATTGCAAAAGCGTAATTCAAAGCCTGTTCAAAGAGAATAATGAGATAGCCTGGAAGACCATTACCTAAAACCCAGTTACAATTATACGTTATCTGTGTGGAC
The DNA here is from genome assembly GCA_013390105.1 of Tichodroma muraria. Classification (NCBI taxonomy): domain Eukaryota; kingdom Metazoa; phylum Chordata; class Aves; order Passeriformes; family Sittidae; genus Tichodroma; species Tichodroma muraria. The sequence continues at coordinate 184,190 of WAAG01073667.1, forward strand.
TCAAGTTTTTATTAGCTTGCATTTGCCCTCGGGGGCATCAGACAAAGGCCATCTATTTGTCAGGCTCTGGAGGAGTGCTAAACCCTGGCCTTTTGGACAGGGTTGAGGGCAGGACTCCATCTCTCTCCCTGGGATTTCCTGGCGGGATGTGAGCGTGTGTGCCTTTACCCTGTGCAGGTCCTGCGCCAGTGATCTGCACACGCATGGCTGCATTCCCCTGGGGTCTGGTCTGCAGCAGGAGCCCTGGCTTGGCTAAAACACTTGCAATCTTATCCCAGGCAAACGACTGAAATTGGTTTCTTTTTCAGCTGAGCAAGATTTCTGGACAGAAAGCTGGATTCAGAGCTAGGGGATGCAGGAGGGGGGACTGCTGTACCTCCTGTTGGTTAAATACCCCTTGCTCTTGCCTGCTGGTGGCTGCCTGATAATCTTGTCTGAGTTGTGGTCAGAGTATGGCNAAAAGGGATAATAATATCTTGGCTGTCAGTACTCTTTTGTATCTTTATTGTCTTTGATTCTTTATGGCCTTTACTGGCTTCAGTGGACTTTGGATCAGACAGTTGCTAATTCATCTCCAAACCTTTACACAAATGACAACGGCAAGTTCAGCATGTGTGCAAATTCCTTTATCTTCTGGGAAAATGTGATGTTTACACCATAAACCAGAGGCCTACGGTAAGTTCTGAGGCCACTTCTGTCACCCCTACAGAAGGATCATTTATCAACCATCCGATGTGTTTCCTTGCCAAACTGCCAATATGAGGAAAAGTGGGTTTGTGTGTGATACTGTGTGTGATGCCAGGTAGCTGTGAGTGAAGAGTGACTTTTAGCAGACACTTTTCTAAGGAAAGAAACATTCAAGATATTGTCTAGCAGAGAATGATGGCTAAAGGCAAAGGAAAAGGATACTCAGAGATGGAAAAACTGTTCAACGTGCAGTGGTAACATACCCCACGTGAGCAAGAAGTTCAAGGTCCCCCTTATTTAAAGTGCTCAGGACATGGAGTGATGCAGGGGTGGAGCACAGAAGGAGACAAAAACCTCTCTGCATGCTCTTTAAGACTTGAAGACAGCTCTGGAAGGAGCTTCTTGCAGAAAGAGATTTTAAGAAAAAAGCAGAGAAGCAGCTGTTGTAGATTTGTTGTAGATTTGTAGCTGGATTTGGATCCAGGCAAAGCTTAATGTCCGTGGTGAATAAGGACAACTCTGGCAGGTGACATGGAATGGTGTGACTCCCCTGTCACCATGCTGAGCTGAAATCTCACATGATCTGGCTGATGTGATCAAATGAATGTTTCTTCCACTTGACTGCAGCTTCTCTGAAAATATCAAGCCCCACTCTCTGGGGTAAATGTAGAATTTTGCTCCTCATTATTACAGATTATTATATTTCCCATGCCAGTCACTGGAAACCTGCCTGAAAGGACATGGATCCCCGTGGAGCAGCAGCCAGAACCTGGATCCCAAATCACCCCTGAAAGGGCTGCACGATGGTAAGTGCTGGGTCATTCCCAAGCACTTCCAAGCCATGACTATTACTTTTCTCTCCTAAAAACCATTAAAAAACTCTGAGGAGTAACACAAATAACAGAGATGAAAGCCTGATCTTTGCCAGAGATCCAGACACTGACTGCATTGTAGTTTCAGCAGTGGGCATGTGGCTGACTTAAAATCAAGGAGGCAAAATAATATAGGAGCACTCAATGTGGCCATGAAAAACTGGGATTTAACCCTTTTTCAGCCTAACCAGTTGCATCTTGGAGTGGACAGTGGCCATGTATTTTGTAAAGGAGGAGCTGTTTTTGTTTTTGTTTTAAAAAGAGCATTCAGATCCGCTGAATTTGAGCCAATGCTGAAAACAGAGCTGCCAAATTTATCATTGATCAGAAGATTTGTATGGGGCCAAAGGAGGTTGGTACAGAGAGATTAGAAGCAGATTATCAGCATGCTTTTGGCTTTATCTGTTTCTAGAAGCAAATAATCAGCCTCAGACACAACCTCATCTTAAAATAAGTTCTAAAATATAAATTATTGGTGTGAAAAGACTGATAAAAGTTTTAGGAACTGTTATTTTTGCCAGAAGAAATTAATTCCCCGAGGACTTAATTTCAATCAACGTGGTTCCCAAAGCTCTGCTACGAAAAGCCAATTTCAAGAAACTCACTTAGTTCCTTATTTCAAATCCTCCCTGCAGCCTGCCTGAAGAAGAGGGGGAAAAAAACAAATCTGATGACAGAAATGGTTCATGCAACTTGTAGAACTTTGTTACAAAATGGAGAAAATTGCCGGTAATGACTTTTTAATTTTTTTTTTTTCCTTTTTTGAGATGAAGTGGCTTGATTGACCTTGTTTTCTGAATTGACAGGAGCAGCTCCCAGCAGGAACACTGGCCTTATCTCATCCAGAAGAGATTGTCACCCAGGGAAATGAGCATAATCAAGTTGAGAAGTGGCATTAATTTGTGCCATGTGTGGTCCTGATAACATTGGAAATGAAGGAACTGCCCATGGTTTGTCAGCAATACCCAGGTTTCCTTATGTTCTCCATGTCCTGGTTGTCTAATGTCACCTCTTACAGCTTAAACAGCCATGTGGAAAGCATTATAGGATTTTTGGCAACAATGGGGGGAAAAAGGCTGGTTTAAAACTGGTATGTTTACATGTTTTTCAGATTCAAGTAGTTTCCTTATGCCCTGTTCCCTTATGTTGCTTTGAAAGCCTCCATTAAAGAAATCATGGACTTTTCTGGAGAGCAGATATTAGTCCTTTTTCATATTTGAAAACTTACAAAAATTTGTTGGAAAAAAATAAACTTACAATAAAATATTGTCCCATATCTCAACATAGTCAAAGTGATAAAGGCAAAGGAGAAATGAAAACTCTTTGTACACTGGTGTAGACACTAGAGAGGATTTTTATAAGACAAAACTTTATGCTGCTGGTACTCTCACAGTGATGAGTAAGAAAGCAGACCTTTCCAGCTAACGTGATTGGCTCTTTGGCCAAACTTGAAAACTGCTGATTTTGTCCATCCTCCTCCTTCCCTGGGGAAACATCTCCCATGCTGTGCCTCCAGCACTGCTAAATTCTCTTCTGCCTCCCTGTTCTGGGTGTCTCCACCTGGTGAAATCCACATTTCCAGTGGAACACAGATCCTCAGGAGGCCAGCTCAGGAGGTAAGGCAGTGTGTCTGTGCCATCCCCGACCTTCCCCTTTGCAAGGAAAAGCTGGTGAAAGGATGGACCTTGCTGCAGGGTTAGGACTGGCAGGTGTGCATGGAAACACCTGTGCCACCGGGGATTCACCACCAAGGCTTTCAATTTCCCATATGACACGGTATCTCCCTCTCCCCCTCTGACAGCTGGGGCACTCTTGGTGACTTAGGACCTATCAAGTTCTTTCCTAGGTGGTTTTAAATCCAGGAATCCAACTGTTATTAAAAAAAATCCAAGACAATGATATACAGAAAAAGCAGATTCTCAATAAAATGCAAGTTCACCCCCAATTCCCTCCAAGTCACCTGATGAATAAGAAGCTGCCTTTCACAAGGATGTCCTGATTTCTCTGCTCTGGGCCGTTGTGACACTGCTTCAGGGAAAGTGACAGTTCCATGCCTGGTAAGAGATGAGGGGGGAACAAAAGCATCCACCCCACTGGTGGCTCCCAGTTCAGGGTGACCACTGGCTGTCCAGGCAGTGACTTTGGCGAGGGTGTGATGCCTGCTTGGATGGCACGACCTGCCTCACAGCACCCTAAAGAGAGGGATGCCACTGCTGCTCAGTGTGAAAATAAACCTGCATTTCTTCCTCGTGGCNAAAGACACAAATGGGGCCGGCATGTGCCAAATATATGAGCTGTTCTAAAAAGTACGATGTGTCATGGGCTCATTATTCATCAATGCTTCATCACACTGAGTTTATGGTGGCATTAAAACTGGAGAAAAAAAAAAGACGTCATTTACATGAAATGCTGGAGACACTCCCTCCACCCTTTGATTCCTTCAGTAAGCTGGAAGGAGGTTTGTGTGCGCATGAGAAAGTGTGCTATACAATGCCAGCCTTTATTCTCTCCTTGAATTACTCATACTGTGCAGTATGTAGCAAAAAAAAAAAAAAAAAAAAAAAAAAAAAAAAAAAAAAAAAAAAAAAAAAAAAAAAAAAAAAAAAAAAAAAAAAAAAAAAAAAAAAAAAAAANATTTGGGGCTTATTTTGCTGTTAAGAAATAACAGTTTAACACTGGAGCCAAACTACAATGTGAGTGAATGCACTGATGGCTTCTGGAGATTATTTTTCGAGTGCCTTTTTTGAATGCTGGTATCTCTCTGTGCTTCACGCAGCAGTTGCTACTTTCCTCTGCACACAGGACAACCCAAATTCCTTCCACAGCCCCCAAAGTCCTGCCCTCAACAAAGGAGTGACTGTTGTCCCACTGCACGAGGTTCTGCAGGCTGTTAAACCACGGAGGTGGAGAGCACCAGTCTGGCTCTGGGGCAGGGACTGGAAATTTGGGATCATCACTGCAAGGGACTGGGGCAAGGTGGAGAGCTCTGCATGAGACCCCAGATCTCCCTGTAAGGCAGCTGACTAACAGAGGACTTGCCAGTTCAAGAGCTGACCTCCTTCTCCAGGGTTTTGGGGTTTTTTTGAACCTTCTGGGTCTTCTCTCCTGACAAAAATGGGCATGATTTAAAATCCAAGCCATGGCACAGAGCAAGGAGGGATATGGGAGGCTGAGGCCAGTGGTCTTGGAATGGAGCAGTGCTGCCTGAGAGCCAGGGGAAGCAGTCAGAGAGTGGCAGGGGACCCTTGGAAGGACATGGGAGACAGAGCAGGGGGTGCAGGGCTGCGCATTTACGTCTTGTGCTGACGTCCACCCTAAGGAATTCACAAGGGTGTGTTCTCACTGTCTGGCCATCAGCTAAGGTCTAAGATTATTTGATTGCTCATTTTGGAGGCTCTTTAGTTTTGCAAATTTCCTAATTTAGTCAACACACCAACCTTTTTTCCCTATCTTTTCCCCATTTTTTGCTAAGAGGGTAGAGTCAACTTTTACTACCTATGACATTATCCAAGGTTTCTTCAAGCCCAACATAACACAATAGATTGGACTGGCTCCAGAAGAGTTTGTTTAGTCCCCCATATAATTATTACCTTGTAAACAGGATGCACCTTTAAGTTATAATTTAAATATGATAAATGGGCCAAACCCAAAGAGTTTTATTATCCCAGGACACAGTTATTACCAACTTAACAGGAAACACCTGCAAGTTATTGTTAAAATTAGAGATAGCCGAAAAATGGGGAAATCATTTTTGTGGAAGAAAAAACTAGAATTATTGAAGTTATTGCATTTTGAAAGGTTCAAATGTATCCATTTGGGCAGAATTTTATGGATAATTTTTATTGAAATCACATCTTAATGTTCTCATTGGCAGACAACCATTACAATTTTCCACTGAGAACTAGTGTTTAGGTAAAGGAAGGGTACTAAAAGGCTATTTGAAGCCATGTAAATTTAAAAGTTTATTGAAACAGTGATCAGAGGTCAGCATTCAGTGAAGAGAGCAGTCTCAGCAGTGGGAGGCGTGAAGGTCACTGGAGAAGGTTTTAGGAGAGCCACAGAGCGTTGGTGAAAGGTCAAGAAGTGTCTGTCAGCAGTGTGGTCACTATCTGAGAGGGCTCTCCCAGTAGCTCAGTGTTGATTTTTTTTTTTTTAATATTTTTTTTAAGAAAATGCCAAATTTCAGAAAGTTCTAGGAAACCATTTGAAAGTTTTTATTTTATGGCTTTGAAACTGTTGTTGTTTTACTGGACATCCTTCTGCTGATGTCACGAGAAATAAAAAGGATGATTTTATATTAAAGATCAGGAAGGGAAGAAAAGATTCATTATTCTGTTCTCCAGATTAAAATGATCTGCTGTATGCTGTGTTTTAAATGCTGCTGCTACATTAATGTGCCATTGTCAGATGTACAACCACAAATCTGCATGTGTTTCAAATGACACCGTTAGGCTAAACCTTGCAGGGGTGTCATGAAAACAGATTTCCAATTTTTGAAACAAGGTTGCATTAGATTAAGGGACCATTACTAAATTAATCAGCAAGGAAAATGCATAACGATATGTTATTGAACAGGCCATCAACCTGAATAGATTATTGTAGAGACAAATGGTTTATTCTGGCCTTTTAGTTATATAGTTTTTAGTGCTGCAATTTTAAGAATTTTGTAATTTTTTTTTGAGTAGGAAAATGGGTTGGTGGGCTGTTTCATGAAAAAGCTTTTAAAATTATGGAGTATGTCTGTAAGAGATGGTTTTGAGAGCCTGCGAGTCTCAGATTTCCACAGGCCTGTATCACTTAAATATGGGAATGGGTCACCAAGTCAGGAAGAGGCTTTAGAAATGTTACCTGACACACACTGTCTGCTCAGTCTTCCCAGACCAGATTATGAAGAGCGTATTTTGTAGAAGCACTTTTCAGGTAAAATGTACCACACTAATTTAAAGCAGGGTGCTGTTTGGATGAGAACACTTCTCCCTTTTGCAACACGAACACAAAGACAGAGACCAAAAGGCCAAGCAGACTGGAAGTTGTGGTAAACTAAAATGAAACTGAGTAATCACCATCCTTTACTCCTTGACACCTTTAACTTGTCATTTCCCTTTAAATTCAGATTTGCCTTCTAAATGTGGGAAGGTGAAATATTTTATTACTCAGCCTTGTTATATTGTAATTATTGGCTTTTTACTTTTGCTACAGCGATGTGGTGAGTAAGAGAAGTGACTGCAACACATGCTGCTTCTCTTTCCCCTGGTTCCATCAGACTTTCCTATTGTGCACACACAAGGAGGAGAGGACATGACTGAGTAATCAAAATGAGTCACTTTTCTATCTTTGGTGAAATAACTCTCTGTTCAGCACTCCCCTCTGCCAAGCAGCAGGCAGCTATTGCAAGTAGGTAATTGCCCTGCTAACACATGCCAGGGCTCAGATAAGAACCAAGCTGGGTACACGCAGAGTATTAACAAATTCTCCAAGCCCTGACTCTGCAGAGTAAGATTCAGCATTTTCATCCAAGATAATATGCTCTAATTAACCAGTGCACAGTACTTTACACTAAATACAGGGCTTGAATAGAACTTTGGGAATGGGATAATGAAGGCTTATTAGGTTAATAAAGAATCATGTGTTCCAAGGCTGACTTAAAAACACAATTAGGCTTCCTTTAAAATAGGCCAAAGTATTTCAGATTTAATCGGTCCCCTGGAGGTTATTGAAATTATGAAATAGGTTTGGCAATTGATAAGTGACATCATTTATGCTGTTCAGAAAATGAAAATGCTCTAAAGAAACACCATGAGCTTTGGTGGCTAAAAGCCACGTGAAAACAGCCTCAGAGACTGGATGCTTTATGTCCAGCATTTGGATAGAAAACATTTTATTACAGAAGTGGGAACCAATCTCTAGTATTATGTGAAATACATAAGATGTGTATTTTCCCCAGAGCAGGATCTTCAGGCACTTTGATGAGTTAATGGGGGCTTACAAAATGCTTTCACAGTGCTCCTTTCTTCTCAAACCTTGGGAATATCACAGAGTTTTTCCACAGGGTTCCACTGGCTAGCTTTGGGTTTCCTGGTCTACAGCTCTGACTGTCTTGAGTGGTCCACTGCCTGTGGAGCACCACTACAGCAGTGTCCCTACTGCCTCTCCTTAAGCCCATGTGGCACCCACGAGACAGCAGTGGGTGCCTTCAGGTGGCCAAAACGTTGGGCTGCAAATATCCAAGCACTGGGAACTGATTTCAGAGCTCTCTGCTAGATCTGCATGACTTCCTCGGGGTGCTGGTGGGTGAGGGGCTGGACACAAGTCAGCACTTGCAGCCCAGAAAAGCCAATTGTGTCCTGGGATGCATCAAAAAAAGCAGGATCCTGCCCTTCTGCCCTGTGCTGCTGAGACCCCCCTGCAGGGCTGCCTTCAGCCCTGGGATCCCAGCACAGGAAGGACAGGGAGCTGCTGGAGCCAGGCCAGAGCAGGAACACCAAGGGGATCAGAGGGATGGAGCAGCTCTGCTGG
>WAAG01073667.1:192367-224622 GCA_013390105.1 Tichodroma muraria
ATGGTATGGTATGGTATGGTATGGTATGGTATGGTATGGTATGGTATGGTATGGTATGGTACGGGATGGGATGAGCTTTAAGGTCCCTCCCAACCCAAACCCTTCTATGATTCTACAGCTCCTTCATGGACACAAAGTCTTGGAGCTCTCAATCTCATAGAATGGTGGGAATTTATTCTCTGCTTTTCTCAGCAATTTTCTCTCAACAACTGCTCTCAGCAACTTGAAACCATTGCTGGGTTGGTCTGACTCTTGACAATGTTGTCTGAATCTTTCCTTGATTCTTCTGTTTTGAATGTATAACACAGGATAACACAGTAGCACACACATTAGTTGCAGTTCTACTTTTTTTTTGTTTGTTTGTTTGTTTTTTGGAGGGGTTGATTTTTCTTACATATAGAGTCTGAAATGTATTTGTTCTGCCAGCAATCTGTGCCATTATTCCTGCTTTTTATCAATTCAAACTTTTCTTAGCTGATTATGTAGCAACTGATGAGCCAAACACCCCAGGGCCTGATCATTAGGCAAAAATCCTCACCTGAAATCAAAGGGAGTTTCAGCCTAAAGGGTGGGACTTGTCTGTCATGAATATTGAAAAACATCATCAAAATGGATCATGGCATCATGTATGCATAACCAGAATAGCCAAATGCGTTTTAACTTTTTTAGTGGAAATAATATTTAAAGAAATACCGGAAGGGTGGGAACACATCTGAGGAAAGAGTCTGCAAGTAAAATTTAGCTCATGTGACTGGTTTGGTACATTAACGGGGGACTATTTCTAGGACTGATGCTGGCAGAATTTAATCTTTCCTTTGCAGATCTTCTCAGATTAATTTGAATTTTCTCACATTATAAAAATATCAAATATTCACCCAACTTTTTTCAGATTTTCTCCACACATCACCAATCTTCCTCCATCTTAGCTGAAACTAAACTCTAGTTGACCCATAACTAATACATGAAAGACTGTAACTCTCAATAGCTGCAAAAAATATTTGAAAACTCTTCAGCCTGTCAAGGCACAAACTATTCTCCTCCTCCAGCTATTCAGTGAGTCTCACTGTATTTCATTGCTATCTCCTCTAAAATGTGTCAAAGAGAGTTAAGTAGGATAAATGCAAACTTCTAGGAGGACTCCCACATGCTTTGCACTGAATCCTGGTGTCAGTGCCTATCATAAAACACTGTTATTTATACAGTCAGTTCAGTGCCAGCCCCCCAGCCATGTGACAAGCAGGAAACCTGTGCAGAACTGACACCAGCTCCTGAATACCAGGTGAGTATTTGTGGATCTCTTCTTATTCCATGATGTGACAGAGGTCTGAACAAAGCTGTCCTTGGTCAGGACGGGCCATTAGGAAAAATATTTCCTGAATTCTGTGCAATTTCTGGAATTATGTGCAGATTTTTCAGGCCAGTAAGAGTTATGTTTAACCATACACTGCCATACTGCTCTATACTGGCTGCACAGAGTAATTAAAATAAAGCCCATAGCTGTATTTTGTTTGCCCGAAGTCACATTAGAATACAATGAGATAAGAAAGCAAATCTTCCTTTCATGTTCTGGAAGTCTGCTTCCTGCTTCCATGTGGATGTGCACTAGGAAACAGCAGGTTAGGTGTGTTTGGACGTGCATCTGTCAGCCACTTTGCTCATGTAACACTTGTGTGGTATTTGCCTGGAGCAGGGGTGACTCCACCAGGCTCTTGCTGTTTTTCAAGGCACCAGCCGATGGTCAGTCTGCCACTAATTAGTCCCAAAAAGGCAAAAAGAAGAATTTATCTTCTTCAGTGGGTTAAAACCAATTTCAGCCCAAATTCTGGGCACATGCAACTCAGCACCCATTTCTCCAGTGGGATGCTGGTCCCTTTCCCTTTGAGAGGGGCAGGCACATTGTCAAAACAGGAGAATGCAGGAGAGCTAATGGAAATGAGTTTTGTGTACTGCGCAGGATAGCCTGGGTAACACAGGACAAGATTTTACCCTTCTCTTGTCTGTAATGCTTCATACTGACTCTTTCCAGCTACGGCCGAGTCAAACACCCCTAAAATCTGAGATGGCTGTACTCAGCAAAGCTGCGTGCAGCAGCTTCTTAGAGGTGCCAGAAGCCTTTGCCCTCTCCCCATCGCGTGGCTGTGCTCGGGGCCCTCTTTGTTCTTGCACATCTGGAGCTGTGCTGTGCCCCACCAGGAAAGGAATATATTTACAGCAAGCGTAAGGATAAATATTTACCAGAACTCATCTGTAACAGCACAACAGGAAAACTATTTAAAATCAACAACAACAACAATAACAATAACGAAACCAGCCAAGAAATAAAGGAGTGGTTAATCCCATTGCCTGGACTGATCTATTTTTACACCAGTAGTAACAAAGAGATTGGCAATGAATTGCACTTATTATCTTCAATACAATAGCACTGAGGACCCATGTTCTAGAGCCAGTCTGCCCCTGACATCGCTGGGCTTTATATCAAAAACTAAAGCATTGCTTTTTATAGCATGTAATTCACAGAATTCACAGAATGACTAGGTTGGAAGAGACCTTCAAGATTATTGAGTCCAACCCACGCCCTAACACCTCAACTAGACCATGGCACTGACTGAAACATCCTGGGATGGTGACTCCACCACCTCGCCAGGCAGACAATTCCAGTATATCAGTGTTCACAAAATATCCAAGTGCTCAGATTTCACTCCCACTGAAGGGAACTTATAGGCTCCTGCTGACTTATGTGGGAGTTGGATCAGGCCCCATAGCAACTGCTTATGCCCAAATACAACCTTATGGCTGCTGCAAGCAGAGGCAAGCCTTAGGTTTGCATGGTGATGTTCCTATTTTAAATTTTGTGTAGGGAACACACAGACACAGACACAGACACACAGACACACAGACACACGTATATAATTGTTTGTTTTTCAGAACTGCTTTTATCTCTAAGTGTTATGATAACCTTTTATTAGGCTCTAAGCTGGCACTCTGCAGGTTCAGGGAGGAGTGAATGCTCCTGGTGCCTCTGCCTAGGAACAGATCTGGGATTTATGGATGCTTGTGTTTGGGTTGTAACAGGCTTGGGAAGGACAAAAGAGTAATTGCTCCCTGGTTAGAGACACTTTTCTGAAACTTCTCTGTGGAGAGCAAGGTCTCCAGGAAGCAGGTGCCTCCCAGGAGGGAAGAAAAGGAGTCAGCACACAAACCTCAGAAGGACCTGCAGACGGAAGTCCTAAGGAGGATGGAAGCAGAAAGGGACAAAAAACTGTAGGGAAAGGTCATGCTGGAGCTACAAGAACCTCATTGCAAGACTCAGGCAATGCTATTCACATAAATCTGAGGTTACCTGAAATCTTGAGAAGACACTGGTTGGTGTAATACCCAAGAAACAGTAGCCAACAATGAGGGAAGAGCAGCAGAGTGTGAATAAGAAGGGTGTCTAAATTTACCCAGCTCTGTACAGCCTTTATATTTCTTTTAAGAAAATAAAAATTCATCACAGGACTTTTTCTAGTGATGATCCTTTTAAAGATAGAGAATGCCCCAAGAAAGAGAAGAGGAGGTGTAATGCAGCCCAGAAAATCAAACGGCCACTAAGCACGTCCTCTGTTTCCAGCAGCAGATGTTTATGGGAGAGTATAAAGCTGAGGTAGTGTAACATTATTCATTTCCTTGTTTGGCCTCAGTAATCATCTCTTCAGGGGCTTCCTGAGGTGGATGTGCAGCATGGACAGTCATGTCCTCCTGAGCCAGCCTTCTGGCATGGATGTGGCCGGTGTCTCCTGGATCCTCTTGGAATTTCAGCCTCCTCACCGTGCAACGGCAAGAAACTCTGCAAAGTCACTCCATGCTGCCCAACAAAACAGGGAGCTCTTCTTTCCCCCAGCCTGTTAATATCACTTTTTGTGCCCTGTCTCTTTGTTATAGCACTTGGCCACCAATGGTTAACTGCTGTCTCTGTCTCCCCATTTATGAATTTGGAGACATCTCCCACATCTCTGCCCTCAATCAGATCTTCTTGATATGCCTTAATTATGGTAAATTCTTTCCTTTCTCTGTAAACTAAGATGATGTTCCCAAGGATGAACAGGTAAAATCAACATCCAAAGGTATTTCTGGTTTCAAGAAAGCGTCCATGTGAGCCGGGGTTAAGAATCACCTATGGGAATCATAGCACATACATTTGAAAATCCCAAATCACCCAACCTTTGGGTGATTATGGAGAGACCTATAAGACGTACATTCTTAAAAAAAAATAGATAATGATTTTAAAATTAGATGTTTAAAAATAATCCACTGGCTGCTGAACACTCATGACTTTTTTACTGTTTGGAGCATTACTGTTAATTTATGTAAAGAAGGCAGATAATTCAAATAATGGGAAGACCACTCCTTCCTCAACCTTTACAGCTGATCCAGCGCCCCGGCCCTGTTTTCATCCAGCTATCTAAATATTCATCTAAACTATTGACCGGATGCAGTGTGGAAAAAAATAACTTGAAATAAACAGACTTCTCTATTTATACACATTCTGTTGTGTTTGTGCTGGGACTGATCAAGAAGATGTGCATTTCTGGAAATCAAATCATTCTGCACAGAAATGAAGACTAAAATGAAAGAAAAAGACAATCCAGTGTTACATCAGTGGACAAAGCCATGTCTCAGTGAGTTTCCCTGTCCTCAGGGGTTGTGATGGCATACAATATTTTCACTGTTGTGGTCATTTTAATTATGAGTTTTGATTGAGCACATGGGTGCTCTGATGAAGGACACAGCCACATCAGAGTCAGCAAGTAGCACACCTGGTATCTGTGGCACTTATTTCAGTGTAAGTCAGCTACCTGAGTCACACTAATGGGGGGAGACCAGTTCTCAGGTGCGTTTTTACAACTGTTTGGTTTAGGTCTCCATAAAAATAGAGGAGCAATGGAAACAAAGTTTCATTCACTGTTATCCAGAATTTTATCAGCATTATACAAATTTTTAATCAGTTTATCATTTCAGAGCAATAAGAAAACACTGAGCAGAAGGCTTATTGCCCACTAAACCTTATCTCAAACAGAAAGTCCTGGCAAGGCACAAATCATCCAAGGCATGAGAATTATAATACCCAGATTAAGTCAATAGATATACCTGAGAAGGTATGAAAAAAGCAGTATAATTTTAAGGCTATTGCTGGTATCTTGACAATGTTATAAATGAGACAGTGTCTCATTCTGTGCAGCAATGTGACCTCATTGACTTCAGCAACGGTTGCATGAAAATTATGGCAGGGCAGAAACTGAGCCAATGCTACTGGAAAAGAATAATATCCCCCAAATTTAAGGTTATACAACCATGTGGCAATGCAGACCACTCAGAAACAGAGAGCTCCAAAGAAACATGAAAGAGTAGAACGCAAAGTTTGTGCAAATTATTTATAAAGGGATTTTTTTCCCTTTAATGATGTACCATTAGCTGATGTACTTGTTCTTTCCTAGAAGGTGCATGAGCAGATCCTCAACACTGAGAAAAGAGAATAGCTTTGCCCTCTTGGTTTGCAGACAGCAAAGCAGAGGAAAAAAAGATACTGTGAGTCTGAACAAGGGAAATAAGAGGCAACACACACACAGACACAGAAGTAAGTAAGGTGTTATTCTCTATACAGCCATGATGACTGGTTAAAAGAGAGAAGAGAAAAGATGCCCAAATTCCTTTAGAGGTCAGCTGATTCAGGACCAAGCTCTAGGGATGTCTCAAGAAAAATAAGGAAAACATCCCCAAACAAAGAAAGCTCAGTGAAACCCAGGCTTGGACACACGCTAAATAACAGCACTGCCTGGAGATAAGAAGGTAACGGGTAGAAATGAGAAAGGCCATAATTCCTAGCGCTTTATTTCCACAGGGTCCCAAACTGTGAAGTGTACTTTAACTACACCTTAGATCGCTCTCAGATGATTTCTCTCAAGGAAGAACCCGGGTTAAAGGAGAATGGGAGAACATAAACAGGTTGTATGTCACACACAAACAACAGCAAGCGGTGGTCCTGACGGAGCGGCTGCGGATTTCAAGGAGACGCGGGCTCATGCAGGATGTGAGTAACTCCCGGAGACTTCCCACTATCTTTCAGTGGGCTCCCACTGACGTTGCTGGTATCCTGTGGCGAGAGAATAGGACCAGTATTTTTAGACGTGTGTGCTGGCTGTTCTCCGGAGCCCTTGCAGCGCCGGTGTATTTTTAGTGGTTCACTACACGGAGTGCAGGAGCCTTTGCGTCGCCCTGTGTCACGCTCAGCGTGCGGGCTTCCTGTCCCTGCTCCCCCGTGCCTTTGATCCTGCCCATCCAGCCAGCACGGCAGCAGAGCTGACACACCAGCCACGGCCACTTCTTCCTTAACAGGGCTTCCAGGTAGGCGGAAATGTGCCAAACAGGGCAGGGTGCCACCGGCACGGCGGCCGCTGCAGAGGGACCAGTGGGAGCAATGCCAGAGATGCTGTATTTCACCCCTTTGCCTGTCAATATTCTGTATTCCATGCCACTGTACCCTAAGCACATTTTGCGTTCTTTGCAGCTGTAGTAATGTCACCTTGCCAGGTGCGGCTACATGGTTTGCTAATTGCTGACAAGGCCTGATGCACATTTAGAACTCATAACTGAGTGTATCATGACTAGTAAGTTGATCTAGAGAGGTCATTTCTGGTGGTTTTTTTCTGGTGTGTATTTCTAGGAAAGAAGCTCATTTTTCCTTTGCAAAATTTCTTTGACTTTCCTGTTATGATTGTTATTTAAAATAACTAAAAAGTGATGTCCTACTGAATCCATGTTTCCCTTACTGCCTTCCTTTTTGTCCGTGAATCTTTAATAGGTGTTGTCAGTAACACATGCTAGCTGTTAGAAAACCCAGATGAAATTGTACAATGCCTCATGACAGATGCATTTCCCCCACTCCTCACTTCTATACACCCAATCCATCATGACAGATGTTTAAGATCAATAATGCCAGTTTCATATGTGAATTTCCTAGAAAAAAATAGCACAATATTCCTTTTCACTTTGAAAACATGGGAGTAGCCAGATTCTCATTCCCTAATATTTCGAGAATGGTTATAAAAGTTTAACTTTATGCATTTCAACAGAATTTGCAAAACACTTGCATTTGAGTTAGAGAATCACACAATGTATTTCGACGTATTTTCATCACAATTTTCTCTACTGACTCTTCAGACTTTCAGTAGTTTATTGTGTCTGTAGGGACAGAATATTGCAAGAGGGCAGTGGCTTTATTTACAACTGCTTTGCACAATTTTCACCTCAGCATGACAGTGAAGAGTGGGAGCCAGGAGATAAGAGGGAGGTAAAGCTTTTGAGATGAAATTCTGCTGCTCCTGTCCCAGGCCTCTCTGTGCAGGGTTATTGCCATAAGCCAAGCTCAAAGGGTGGCTGCTGAGACTATCAATGACAGGGCTTCCCTGCAAAGGGTGCTGGCCCTTCACAAAATAAAAGAACCAAAGTTTTCAACAGCCTTTTTCCCCCCACAAAGAATCAAAATCCAACGAGAGTGGATTTTAAGCTCTCCTAAAATCTCCTGCAGCCTCTCTAAGGGCACCCAGAGAGTACTGAGGCCACAGCTGCCACCTGAGCTTTTAAAAATATACGGGGCTCCCCAAATGCTGTGGGGTATCTGTTGTGAGGCTTTTTTCTTCCTTTGGGCTGATTCCTAGGGGATGTCTGAAGTGTCCTGACCTGATGCTTGTCCCCACAGTTTCTGTGTGTCTGTGCACACATGTATATTCATGTATTTGTACACATAACCATGGACACATGCAAACCCTTCAGGCAAGAGAGGAGAGACAAACTGCTGATTACAGCAGAAATTCTATCACTATATGTAAGGTCAAACTGAGTGGCTTAGTCAGGATATTTTATTATTATTACTTTTGCTATGCTTTAGTAGGTGACAACCCCAAGGAAAGGGAGGAAGAAAAACCAGAGCTGTGCACCAGCCAGTGATGGGAATGGAAACATCTCCCTGTTCCTTCCAAATATGATCTCCAGACCAGCCTTGCATCATGCTGCTCCTTTAGGCAGTGGGACTTTGGAAAGCATTTCACAGCTCCAACTGTTTTCCCTGTGCTCAGGAGAGATTCCTGGTCTCAGCTGTGTAAATGTTTTAACTGAGATTCATGCTTGGCTATTCAGGTCACTGCTTTCTCTTCCGGCCCACACAGGCCAAAATGCATCTATATAAGCACAAAGTGTCCAAAATCAACACAGTATTTTTCACTTGAACACACCCATGGCACGTGGCTCCCTCAAAGTACAGGATACAATGCCAAGCAGTAGATTTGTACGTTTGTCTGATGTGAACTTAGCATGATTTATAAAAAAAGAGGCAATAGGCCGGTTGTGTGCCCGAGCAAATCTAGCTTGGCAGAAACTATCATTCCAAAAGAAGGAACTCAAGGAAATCAAACTCTCCCTCTGCTCTTGAGAAAGGACTTATCTAATGTAGGAAGTGTTCTCAAAATGTTTAATTTGTATTAAGAATTACAATGTATTTCTTTCTGAATTCAAGCAACCCTCTATCTCCTTTGCTGGAAGAATAAAATAAATTTCCTTCTGCTGTTTTGACTTTACTGCTTAAGGGGTTTAGGGATACCTTGAAGCTCAACAGCATTTAAATGATTAAAACACCCTTAATTGTAGAAAGACCCAGATAGCTCCAGGGATAGATTTAACCGATGCACAAATTTTCAGGAGTTGTGTTCCCACATATTGTCATCCTGCCTGCAACTGTATGTCATAAAAAACAACAGTTTTTTCCACAGCTGATCTTGAAAATCAGGAGGAGAAGGGCTTTCCCTAAACTTGGGAAAACAACAAAAATTCAAGGCTCTGGAGCTAAGAGATTGATGCAGCTGTCTTAAAATGTCTCCACTGGTGCATTATTGTCACTGTCACCATGGTCAGATTCCCCCTTCTCTTTGTCAGTCTGTGGAGGGAGGTGCTCCCCATGAGCCTTCCCACACAAGAAACACCAACATGTCTTAACTACAGCAAAGGAATGCCCTAATTGCTGTTTGACAGTCATCATATTCCCCCCCTTTTAAAATCCATATCGACATTTTAGCCCTGTATTTCTCTGCAACAGATTTGGGTCAAAGTTAACAATAGTTCTGGGACAAGAAAGTCACTACATTTGATAAATCAGTTTTGGAAGAAAAAAAAAAATCAAAAAAAATTCAAATATTCTTCTACTTTTGTTCAGGGCAATGTTACTCTGGCCTCTAGATAGCCCAAACTGTAAGTATCTGTGTGCATCACTGTAAGCAAACAAACTTCCCCCAGGAGGCAGAAGAATATTTATTTGTGCTGTAAAATGCTTAATGAATCTAATCCTGAAGGACACGTTGGTCACTGGGTACCTTCCCAGCTGCATTAATTACAAGTAGTAATTATGCCTGGTTCAGGTAAAGGCAGGTGATTCACATGATGGGCCAATGTAAAAGGTGCCTCGCAGAGGACAAAAGTAAAAACAATACAGTTGAAAGTATTTTTCCATAGGTCTTTCTTCTCCCTACAGAATTAATGAAGTTATTACACTGACATTTATTTGTAAAAAGGTATAGTGACTTGCCCTTAATGCTGGGGTGGTTTCAAATTCATATATCAGTGCAGATTACCAGACTGAAGGAAAAATATGTAAAGTTTCAACTCAAGTTTGAGATATAGAAGGGGAAGTGTATACTGGTGAAATCTAAATAATTGTAGGGGAAAATACTGTCTTGTTCTCAAATTCCACTTAGTTCCACTTGACTGTTTTTTGGTTTTTTTTAACACACATCCATACCAGTTGTCACCTCTGCTCCCCATGTGGCACCAGGACAATAAGGAGTAGCTCCAGGCCAGGTTAGAGTGAACATTTAAGTCCCTTTCAGTATTTTGGGTAGCTTTAGGGGGAAGCAATAAAGCCACCCAATGACACATAAAACAGGGCCCAGCATGAGTAAACAGGACCATCCATCCCTGTTTCTCCCATACACCTCACTTTGCACTAAAAACTTATTTGAATGTCGGTCTGAATGTAAGGTTTCATTCTGGAGTAGAGAAGAAGCGTTTTAGGGTTTTTTCCCTAAGTTTTCAGCCACTTCCCATTAGTTCCTATTCAACTTGTTTAATTCTGTCTTTTAGCAAGTCATGGCATTAGAGTTTTCCTTATGGCAGCAATCAGTGATCCATAACTGCTGTGCTGGCTGCTGGGGAAATACTCACTTGCCCTAAATGTTTTACAGAGCCAAGATTAGTGAAGTGCAAAAGGAAACAAGAACACCCTCATTATCGATTGGAAATAAAAAATGGAGAGTTATTCAGAGCTTTTCCCAAGTTCAGACAGGAGGCCTGAATCACAGTTTCAGCTCCCTCAATGCCAGATCCACACCCCAGTCACCAAAACCACACTTCTGTCAGTAAATCTTTAAATGTGGCGATTCCTTGTCCGGCACAGGCTGCTTCCAGATGCTTCCAGCCTGAATGATCAACTAAGTAAATTTTCTTGCTAGGTAAGGATGTAGATTGTGTCTGAGCCTTTATAATTTTAGAAATCTACTTTGGTAACTTGGACTTGATGACCCTTTTAGAAGCAAACAGTGAAGTGGGAATCTCAGGAGACATGATTTGGTGGCAGCAGTAATGCCAGATATTCCAAGCCTGCACCCTGCTTGTTCCTACGCCCTGAACTGTGCCAGGAAAATCTTGCATGTGAAGAAGGCCAGGGAACTTAGTGGATCCTCCCAAACCCAAGTTGTTTTATTTTTCATAATTTAAAAATAAGGGAATTTATTCTTGTAGATGCAGGAATGACAAATGCTACACTGGAAAACCTGAAGCCACATCGCTGCTGAGCAGCCTCTACTCTGGAATCTGTGATGCAGACATGAAATGGTAGGAAATTTCATTTAATACCTGTATTATATGTTCTGACCAACACCATACACACAAAAGGTAAGTGAATGTGTGTTCTGCAAATGAGTCACCTTTAATGAAATACACAGACTGAATCCCCTTCATTCTACTCCCCAGGTTTTGTTAGGCTTCATGTTAAATTGAGCTGTGAATATTTCCATGCAACAAAACCTATATGAGGGACTGTTTTACTTATGATCCCAGGGGAAAATGTACTATTACCATGTTAATTTGGAGAAGAGGATGCCAGATGGCTGGAACAGACAGCAGAATATATTTGAAGTTAGGAGTGCTATACATCCTGTGTAGGATGTGCAACATAAAAAATTTAAAATAAAAAGAAAGAGGAAAAAATGCTAAGTCTTTAGCAGCCTAGGGGTGCTTTATCAGTCATGCAGTGCATATGAGTTAAATATTGTTAATTAGTAAGGGTCAAGAAGTGCTTAAGGAGGAAGAAAGAAGAATATGTCTGGTATAGAAGCTAACACAGCCCACTCACTCAACAAGCATCCACCCTGCAAGCCTGAAGCAAATCCTAGTATTGCTGATAAAACACATGAGAGTTGCCAGAGGTCTTGGTCTAAGAGATAAATCTAAGAAAGAAAATACAACAGCGCACTGCCTGTTCCATATAAGAATATCCAGGTCTATCTGTACATAACATCCTGTATATACATCCAGGAAGAGACAGTGAGAGAGATTGCTTTTCCTTATTTCATTTTCACCGGGTGGACTGTGGCCAAAGGTTGCAACCATGTTGTCAGAGCACTTGATGCACCCTGTTTTTGTTAATTTGTCTACATTACCATTTTGGACCTGTTTATGCATATCTAAACTAACCTGCCAAGGTGCATGCAATGTGAGCCACAAACATGGCATTTCCTTTGATTGAGTTGGTAACTGCTGTTCTCATTTGCTGCTCTTTGTTTCTTGTGCAACTGGAAGGAGGGAATGGCCATTGCTCCTTTTTCTCCCACATGGTACATTTGGTCTGATGGACACTCTCCTGTGACTCTTTTCCACGCTGAATAGTCCTGGTCTCCTCAATCTAAAATTGTACAGAAACCTCAGATGCTTCTGACCACTCCTGCTCCCCAGGCACACCACCTCTCTAATCCTGTTACAGCCTTTCTGGAGCTGCACACAGAGATCCACAGAGTGAGGTTACCAGGGATTTATGTTGCAGTAAAATGCAACAGACCTTCTCCTCACTTTTAATTTCTCTCCCAGTAACTCCCAAATGCCCTTTCCACTGCTGGCCTCAGAGAACTGTAGGAAAGGACTCCAAGATCTGTCCTTTGTGAGTAGTACCTGCTACCTGCAGGGCCTTCACAGTACAGAAATTCTTAGGTTCTTTCTCCTCTTATTATCTATTGCTTTGCATTTACTGACTCCGACCTCTGTCTGTTTTTTTGTCGCCCTGTTGGCTGAAGCTCTTCACAGTCATTACAGTTGTGATACCTTGAATGATTTTGTAGCAACAGAAGACTGCCATCCATGAAATACAAGATACTTCTAAAGGGCTGGCTTTTGTTGCCACTGCTCACAGGTCTCATTAGCACTGTTGGTCGGACATGTCTGCCACATTAAGGGTGGGTTCAATCAGCCTTCACACAATGCAGAGAAGGAACAGATACACAAACCCCAAACACACCGGCACAAGAACATGTCTGCACTGTTGGAGGGGGTTTGTCTGTTGTAATGAAGTCTGTGTGAAATGAAATCAAAACTATAAAAGAGCCAATGGTGCAAGCCAATTATATCAGAAGTATTAGTGGACTCCAAGGATCTCTTTCTCTGCCTGCCACGAATATTCAGAAGAGCCTGATGTCTCCACAGCCATTGCTTTGCTCCATGCATACAGAGCTGCTGTGCCAAACTGAAGTTAATGAGGATTTATCCCCCCCCTCCCAACATAATAATCCTCCTTAATCTGTAAGCCTGGTTGCTGGACTGTTCGTGTGCATTATCCATTGTGTCAGAAGATAAACCTTTAACTCCAAAACTGTGGCAATCCTTCAGTGATCCCACTCACAAAACATGGCCGAGGAGCTGTGTGCGGTGTTTGCCTCAGATTCCTTTCTGCAGTTAAAGTACATGAAAATTACTCTCAGTTGTTGAAGCAGCCCCCCTTTCTTATCTTCCTGACCACTGTTTGCAACATCTGTCAGTGCTTATTTAGGAGGGCCCCAAGACACAGAGAGCACCAGGACAATTACTCTGAGCTCTGTACTCCATTGTCAGGATGATCTTGTCTTGGCTTGGAAAAAATATGTTCAATGGGAATAAGATAAAACCACGTGAATTTTTTTATGGTTTAGAAAGTATATGTTGGCAAAGGCTTGTCTCTAACAAATGCTGTTTCTTTTTTAAATAACGTCAGGGGAAAACCCCATCATAACTCTTTTTAAGTATTGTAAGACAATAAACTCCTCTACCCAAATAACATATGGCATTTTTCTCATCTCAACCTGCACTATGTCTCTTTGGCAGACTTCAAAATGTCCTCATAGTCACAGGGGGACAGCACTGACAGATACAGAGCTCAGGAAAGTTAAATGAAAATTTTCCAATCCTTTCAATGGGAATCTTGGCAGAAGAAGGAAAAGGATAAGACAATGGAATTTCAGCTGATGGGGATAGATGATCCTTCTGCTGCCACAGAAAGCCTAATGTATCTGCTGACAACTGGTGAAAGATGCATTTCCTTCATGATTTCTTTTGTTGAATACTTGTATGTTTAGGGATGGTTTTTGATGCCTACTCAGTGTTAAAAAAACAAAAGAAGGGCAACTTGCATCCCTTCCCAACTGAAAGAAAATTCAATGCAAAACTTTTATTTTCATTTTTGAAAGCAGCTCATGACGAATAGCAACTAAAAGCACAAGTAAAAGCAAGCCATTATTGCTGAGCATCACAAGAGGCCCAGTCCTGTAGGCATTTATGGGGCATTTCTGGGACTGCCTGCTGAAATAAGCACAGCTGACAGAGTTACACACCTGAAGCTCATCTTTACACGGAAATATCTGCACAACCTGGGTGCTAGTGCACATGTTTTCACAGAAGGTTCTAAGGCTTGACTAAATCCCACTGGTTAATGGAAAGGCTCCAGGAGCCTTTGTAGGAATCAATCAAAAGGGTGCACATTGTGCCTTTCATCCAAGTCTGCATTAGCAAAGGTAACTTGGGTATCTCTCCCACTACAAAGCCATGCCCAATGTGCCTCTGCTCTTTAAAGATCAGATTTTCCTTTTATCAGACCCAAAGCTCTTTCCTTCTTACAGGCAAAAATCCACGTGAGGAAAAAACACTGCATCTCACAACTTCATACTGAAAACTTACATAGAGCAGAAGGAGCAAAACTGCTCATAATTATGGTTGCTCAGTAAGTAAAAACTAATTCCTCCTCCTCTACTTCCTCCAACACTCTGATGAATTAAAGAGAAGCACAAACAGCACAGTGTAGTTTAGATGAAAATATTACCAGATGAATTAAATATCTCAGATACTAAATTACTTAACTTGCCCACTTTGTTAATTGACTGTAAGGGAGATTTGCTGAGTATGTGATTTCCAGGGCAGATTTCTGCTCAGACTTGTCATCTGGATGGCTGTGAAAGTCTTCTGTGTACCCTTTGTGACTGACTGGGATGTTCTATGTAGCAGACCAGTTTGAGAAACTGCTCTGCACCTAAACCTAAAAGGAAGAATTGCTTGTGCTTCTGAATGAGGATTCAGAGGAAAAAAATCCTATTTTCAGTAACTAGAATACTCTGAAATGCTGTTGATGTGCCCATAATAACTGAAATAATCCTCCCTGATAGCCTTAAAGGTCCCAGAATATATTTCACAGTTATAACATGAGATACACAACTATTTTGTGGAATGACTGACAATTTAAATAATTTCACAAAATAGTGTCAAGTGTGGAAGTAAGTGATTGCGTGGTTCTGTAGACATGCATGCGTAGAAAAAATCATGCCAGATTTTAATTAAAAAAATAATTAAACAGAAATTAATTAAACAGTAATTTTACTAAGTGACTGGCTGAAACAATAATTTTTCAAAATGACTGGAAATTTTAGTTATTTTGTAGATGACTCATTTTGCAGCATGAATAGAGCTTACTGATGTGCTTGGAAGTGAATTTAATGCCCAAGAAAATGAAGGATTAACTGGCAATCACTACTCCCTGGATTCACTCCTCAGCACTTTGAACTCCTCAGTCCCAGCTCTACAATCTGTCTGTCTCTTGTCCCTCCCAGGGTAACTGCTGGCTTCCTGGGAAGATAGTTTTATGTTGGATGGCTCCAAGGAACTCTAAGAACAGCTGGCTCGGGGCTGAGAGTGATATGGCTCCTTGGCTGCCTCTGCTAATCTGACCCAAATGGATCTGCAGCTTGAAGAATCAGCAGAACGCCCAAATGCCAAAAGCTCTTCAACTAAAGGCGCAAGCAGTCCCCAGGTTTGTGGGATCGTGCGGGTGTTGGAGCCTGGCGCTGTGCGTGTGCACGCCCACAGCGAGCCCAGAGCCACGGTGACTGCCGCCGTTAATCACCCCGGCGTGTTCACTCCTGGCTCATCAGGAAGCACCCAAAGAGCAAATCCTTGCTTTCAGAGAGCGTTAAATGGCATTTTAAAAAAAAAAGGGTAATTGCGTTTCTGGTCATTGTCCGACCACCGCACAATGGATTTTCTCTTCCGGGGTGTTAAACAGGCTGAAGACGATGGCCCAGCTGTAAACTGTGTGGGACAGGGATCATCTTCCTTGCACGTGCACACAACATGCAGAAACCAGCTTATGACAAATGGCAGAGCCTTGGCTAATGCCTTTTCCAGGAGAAGGGGTTCTTATTCTCCAGGCCTTTCCACTTGCCCTGCCTCCAGCCATGACATCAGCTGAGCTCTCTTGTGCCAGCTTGCTTCCTTCATCCTTTGATGGTGTTATGAGGAAAATACAGGACATCTGGTGATCACTTGAGAATGTTCCTCTTGGAAGTTTTGATTCTTGCTGGCGGGCTACTGAAAATGAAAATGCACGTTGGCATCACTTCGGAAGTCTTCTGTAGCAGCCCAAAGGCACCTTAGTGAGGCAAAAATGCAAAGGGCTACTCTGAATCTTCCTTTAAATGCAGGGTGTTAAATTCTGCATTGCCCTAACTCCTCATCACTCTCTTGATCTGCAGCTATGTGGAAAGTTCAGAGCAGCAGAGCTGCCATGGTTTGTGGTAACAGGAGCCATCAAAGTGGCCATCTCTTTGGCTTGGAACACTTGTAGCTGGAAGGAGGTGCTTGCTTGCAATCTCAGTTGCCTTTTTTTTTAAATACATGAGCCCAAACACCAGGAAAATTGCCTGTATAGTGGTACCTAAGAAGAATAAATAACCAAGGGGAGTTGTATAAGAAATGCTGGAAGAGAAGATGATTTCAGGATTGTGAACCTTGTTATAATTTATAGTCCATAAGCTCCACTTCTCAAATGAAATGACTGGTGATTGTCTCTTCTGCCAGACAGTCTCACCTCCCAGTTCTCTGTGAGAAATCCTCAAGGGATCAGCTGGAAGAGGGACCCTGAATCTCCCCTGACTGAGAACATTTTCATCTCTCATCTAACTCCATCACCAGAGAGAAAAGAATCAGGCTTCAGGTGTAAATTCACAGAAGTTTTCTTTCAATAGAAGATATCTGAGAGATTCCCCATATCATCCCTCTCTTCTTTATTACTCCTTTACTCCTTAGCCTGCATTTATGTTGCACTGAAGAAAAGTTCTTCTATTTTGAGACCAAGCTCCCCTGTACCCAGATCCTACCAGAATTGTGTTTCTCAGGTCCTATCACTGTACCGAGTAAAAATAAAAATAAAGATAAAACAATCGGAGACCTTCTACAATCAATGTCCTGTACAGAAAGTAAGATAATTAATCCTTAAGAGATCTGTTTTGTTATCCAAACACAGGTATGACTTGGTGGCCTCACTGAAGCAAATCTGTGCTTACATTGTGTGAGACATTCAAAAGTAAAACATGAGTGCTATAAAATGCCTCCAAAATATTTGTTTTTATGAAGAGGACAATTCAGGGTTAGAGGAGACTGCCTAATGAAAATGCAGTGGATAGCACACCTCAAGCGTGTGTTTAGGCTGAACTAAACCAAAGCTTATCAAACATTAGGTTGGTCCAGGAGCTGGCCTTTGACAATCCTAGTAGGTCCATTCCAACTCAGGATATTCTCTGATTCCAAGACATCTGCTCACATTCTTTTCAGTCAGAATAATGTTTTCAAATGTTATGTATCACCTCCACACAAACCCAACGGGCACACACACAAAGGCACGTGCACAGATTTGGGTAGAACAATAAATAGGACATTAAATTCACACATTTATATGGGAACTTCTGTGTGCAGTGCAGAAGCTGCCAAACAAAGAGAACTTTTGTCTGCTGATGTTTGCACATTGACCTGGATAGGAAATAATGATGATACAGCTGAGGCAGTAAAGGAGCAATTTCTTCAGAGCAAATTTACTCAACATCTAGAAAAATGAATAACACAACACTGAACAAACTGAGAACAGTCTCAAACTTTTTTGCTTCCCAACGGCCATGACACTATTTGGAAGCCTCCTGTGAAACATACACAAGGACTGGCATAATTTCTTGGATTTGCTGCTTACTTTTTCCAAAAAAGGGACCTTCAGACCTGTGCACCTGGAGGACACCATATGCAGTAAAATAATAATAAAAAAAGGGAAACTACTCAGAAATACTTCTTTGCCTCCAACCCTAACAAGTCTTCTTTGGGGATGTAAAAGTTCTCTAATACTGAACAGATGTTAAGGTAACCCAAATACAATACCCAGAATCCTTTTTCCAGCCTGTTATTTTATAATTTATCAAAATGTTTAAATGCTCCTTCACTTGGCTATTAAAAAAATATTATTAAATGAAAGTAAGACTCTTGAGAAGGCTTTGAGCTTTAATGCATTTCACAGAACACCCAGTCAGAGAGGAATGAAGGTGCAAAAACCCTGCCAAGGGCTCAGTGAATGGATAAAGTGTTAGAGGTGATGTGTGTTTTTAGAAGATTTTAGACAGCATAATTTCAAAATTAAGACTGCCTCCTTAAAGTCTTTTTCAGGTAAGATGTTCAGGGGATGAAAGGGCAGATGCTCAGCTTAGGCTTCTTGAGGTCATCTATTCAGCCTGGAAGTTTCTGTTGAGTAGACATGATTCTGTTCTTTAAATGCTAAATATTAGCCTATATCTAGCACAGTCTGTATTCTCACTTGTAGACATATCAGGGTCCTTATGCATCTTGCATAAAAGCAAGGACAAAACCATGAGTCCAAAACCAAGAGTCCATTCTCTGGTACCAACAAAATTAGATAAGAGTTGATAGAGTCATTTTAACCTGATTCAGAGGGAAACCAGACACTCTAGAAAGGAATGTGCTCAAATCCATATTCTGTACTTGAAAATTTGGAAGACTGGTGAGGAAGAAGCAAAGCCAAAAACCTAGCTGTGAGTTTGGCAAGTGGTACAAATCCCAACTCAAACCACTTGGGAGCTTTGGACACTCAAGTTCTGCTTCCAAGTTGGCTGCTGGGCCTTGAGCACATCTTGAATCTGGGGTGGATAAGTAAACCACAGAACCAAGAGGATTTATTTTTACCTTCTCTTATACACAGTGAGATTGTTTTTATATTCATTCATTTTTGATACTGCCTTGCTTGCAGGATTTACAGACGTCTGTTTCTTGGAAACTCTTGTCACTGCATTGCTGTTTTCCTTCTAACCAGCAGGGAATGCTGGTGTATGGAAGTAACTCTCTCTCCCTGTCACAGGCAGAAATGTCTCTTCTTTAGGAAAGCATAGAAAACATTCCCTGCACAATCTGGAACAGATTTATTTCTGGAACAGTGCTGTTCAAACAAAAGGCCAAACTGGCTTTCAAAGGGAGAGTACTCTTACCTTAGTCCACCCTGCTTTGCTAGTGTTTCTAGCAGCCTTAAAGCAGGATGTCCTATTTCACCTATTTTTCCTATTTTTTCCTGTTTTTCCTATTTTAGTGCTTGCTACTAAGGCTTCAGCCAAGAAAGATCCTCATGCTGCAGTTGTAGAAAGGCCAGCTTGTCTCCAGGGTGGAAGAAATTCTGATCCTTAAGTTGCCAGCCTCTATTCTTAAATATGTGAATGGTCCAAAGATCTCTCAGAGCTTGATGGGGTATGACAAAAGCAAAGGTATTTATGTTCCATGGCTATTTCCCTTGTCAGATCCAGTGAGGATAACATACAGATGTACTCTAAGCCTTTCAGTATTCTCAAGAGAGAAAGCCCCTTTGGCAGGCATCCTCACTCTTTCAATAAACATAAGGTTTTTCTCAGTTTTGATTTACAGCACTGAACGTGTCTCTTTTCCATTCTGCAGTCGATGATACTGAAAGCTGGAAGTTAATAGTGTCATAAAAACCCCTGAAGCCTTGTTTCCAAAACCTGCACATATTCTTCAAACTTTTTGAAGCAGAGGATATTTGGTGCAAATTTTCCAAAGTAACTAAGCTCCAAGATAAATTTCCATGGGGACATTCTCCACTTTGCACTCCAAACCCACAATCCCCAAGGGATAAGTTGCTCCCCCCTCACTGTGTCCCTTAAGGGTACCAAATGGAAATGTCTGCCAAAGGAGGGAGGAAAGGAGGATGATGCCTCTTCTGCAATTGCAAACCTGCTGGGATGAGCTGTTTGAGAGCAGCTCTATAGAGAAGGATTTGAGACTATTGGTGTGTGTAAGATTGGGTGTGAGCCAGCAACATGTGTTTGCAGCCCAGAAACCCAGGGACGTGTCCAAAGCAGTAAGGGCAGCAGGGGAGGGGGGGATTGTGCCCCTCTGCCCCACTCAGGTGAGACCCCACCTGCAGAGCTGGGCCTCCAGCACTGGGGGCCCAGCAGAGGAAGGACGTGGAGCTGCTGGAGCCAGTCCAGAGGAGGGACGTGAAGATGATCAGAGGGATGGAGCAGCTCTGCTTTGAAAACAAGCTGGGAAAATTGGGACTGATCAGCCTGGAACAGAGAAAGCTTGAGGGTGATTTAACTGTGGCTTTTCAATAATTAAAGGGGGCTTATAAGGAAGATGGAGAGAGACTTTTTATCAAGGGCTATAATCATAGAACCATAGGATCATGAAGGTTGGAAAAGTCCAAGCTTTGACCAAACACCACCTTGTCAACCACAGTACCGAGTCCAGTCATTCCTTGGATACCTCCAGGGATGGCGACTCCCCCACATCCCTGGGCAGCCCCTGCCCATGCCTGACTCCCCTTTCCATGGAGAAATTCCTCCTGATGTCCAACCTGAACCTGCCCTGGCACAGCTTGAGGCCTTTTCCTTTTGTCCTGTCACTGCTCACATTGCTTGTGAAGGAAGCCAAAGAGCACTGAAAGAGCAGTTTATGACAAGACAGAACTGTTTATCAGTTTGTGACACAGGGCATCAGGATACACACAGTCCTGACTTTTCTTTCCCTGCTTTCCTTCCCCTCTGAGCCTCCATCCTTTTACTAACAGCCCTCCCTGGGACTTTCCCTGTCACAGCCACAGGGAATGACTTTTCTAGGTGCAGGCTACCTTCCTCTCCTTTGTGCAGGCTACCCACTAGTGATGGGAGCTCTGTAAGTTCTAGATATGAAGGGTTCCCAGGAGCTAAGGCTGGAGTTCCTCCTGCCACAGAGAAGCTCC
The DNA here is from genome assembly GCA_013390105.1 of Tichodroma muraria. NCBI lineage: Eukaryota > Metazoa > Chordata > Aves > Passeriformes > Sittidae > Tichodroma > Tichodroma muraria. The sequence continues at coordinate 213,036 of WAAG01073667.1, forward strand.
TGAATCAAAAGAACAAAAAAAGTGTGTTTTTTTTTCTTTCCTTTTCTTCCTTTTTCTTTTTTTTTTTTTTTTAATTTCTCTCTGAACAGGCCACATTTGCACAGACAAGCGGTGACCCAGAAAGAGTGCATTCATTGCTACTGCATATTGCTGTTTTTAAACACTAAGCTCCTATCCTGATGGAGGTAGCTAGGCAGAGATAATTCTAAAGAGCAGTTCCTGTGAAACTGCAGCCTTAACTTTCACAACAGGGTACTGTGGAAAGAGGTGTTATTTTTAGAGCCCTGGTTTATCTGGGAAATTTCAGCTTGCAGCTGAAATATCAGTTTCATGATCTATACATGTGGATTTTTATGAATGGTTCTTGAGGGATACTTCTTGCTTCCAAGCCAGTCTTTGGTGACATTTAGAGGTGGAATAGCAGCACTGTGAGCAGTAACCTGGTCCAAGAGCCCTTTAGATCCATGAGCACACGTAGCAGATGTGCAGCATCCGTGGGCAGCTCTTCCATTCACCACGGTGTACAGGCTCTGCACAAAATCTCATGGACAAAGCTGCACAACCACCATGTCAGCTGGGCTGTTTGGGCTGCTCCTCTGCTGTCTCATGGCTCACTGAGCAGAGCAGAGCAGAGCATTTGCCATGGCTGTGGAGAGAGCTCCTCTCAGAGATCACACACCTCCCTGCTACAGCTGAAACTCTGCAGAGCCTTTGCACCCCAACACTCCCCTGCCCTCAGGAAAATGAGCTTTATCCAACAGCTGAGCCCCCAGTGTCTGTCTCTCAGTGAGAAACACCTGAAAAATTCACTCTCTCTCACGCCAGGGTATCAGGCCATGGCGTGACCTGCACACACCCAGCAGGGCCACTCTGAGAGCCCCCTGTGTGGCTTCCAGCAGTGACACTCTCCCTACATCTTTTTTCTCTTGCCTCTTTTTTTCTTTGTTTACTTTCCAGGAATTGTCTGAAGTGTTCCCAGTCTGCCTTTACCCAGCTTCAGTTCTGATCTTTTTTTTTTTTCTTCTTTCTTTCTTTACTTTTTTTTTTTTTCCCTTTCTTTTCCCCTGGGCAGCCTCAGTTGAACCTTGTGGCAGCTGAGCAGCAAAGTCTGCTGACTTGCAGCATCCCTGGGGAGCTGATTCAGTCACTCTCTGTCTGTGGGTCTCTTCAAACGGCTCCAGCTCAGAGCTGCAGCACACTGGCAGCTTGCTCTGCTTTTAAATGCATCATGGAACAAGGAGCTGAATGTCAGGGCAGGAGAGCTGGGAGGGTGGGGAGCAGAGGGCTGGATTCCTGAGGGAAGTGGGGCAGGAGAGGAGAGAAAGGGCCTGAAAAATATCCTGGCAAAATCCACAGATATACCACAGGGAGAGACCCAAGGTGGGAGTGCAATCTGAGTGATATTGAGATTTTATGAATTTTATAATGAAATAGAGGAACTGCAAAATTTTCCTTTTGGTTTACTTGAAATGCATCATTCTGCTTTTGGAAGTTTATTCGTTTAAAGCCCTCCTTCCCTTGCTTTTAATGAAATATTATTTGATTTGTTTTTTTAAAGGCCACTTTGGAGTAAAATAAAGTTTAATTTCAGGATGGTTGAAACACAGCATTTCAGCTTTCCATAAGCAACCCATTTTTTAAATATTGAACTATTCTTTCTTGATACTTTCAAAACCCTTCCCTCCTTACTTTTGCTGGGACAGATCCCTAAGTTTTCAAGTAGATTCATGAGCTGTTTTAATTTCTGTTTTAAGAACTCTGTGGCTGGATTTACTATCTGTAGAGCACTGGAGCCATGTGGTGCTGTCAGCCCTCGTGTGGAAGAGCAGACTCATGGCTCAGCCATCCCCCTGGGACTCAGGAGGCCTCAGCACAGCTCCTGGTTCTGCCAACTCTCTTCACCCAAGGCCAAATTCTTGAAGGCACTTTGGCACGCTATTTTTTATTTTAAAAGGTGCCCACATAGGCTGCATCTCTCACACACATTGACGTGATTTCCTGATAATTACAAGCCAGCAAAAGCCCTGGGGTGATGCAGGATGGCAGAGCTGCCCGTGCACTTTGCTGGGTCTTGTTGTGCTCCCTTCAGGGTGAAAAGCCAGCCAGAGAGGTCACCCAGAGATGCTGCTGGACTCTGGGGCTGGCACCCAGATCCGTAAGAGACAAATCTAATCCACCCCTCATTACCTCATTACATTAATTGCTACATGGCAAATGGGCAACCCAGCACACTAATTAAGATGATAGCATAGAAAAAAACCATTGAGTGCAGAAGATATTACATAATTCAGAAATATTCTGGGTAAATGAATGCAAAGCAGAGCTAAGGAGAGGCTAGAACACCGGAGTTATTTTCTGTCAGCCTCCCTGCAATCTGTATTCCAGCCACATTTTCCTCATTCCCCCCGAGGTACTGCACTCCTGGGTCACACCGTGGCACAGATAGTTAATCCATCAGAATGATCTTTAAATCCAGGCAGTTCTGGGATGTTGTTTTAATAACTTAAAAATCAAAAGTGGTGGTTGCTCTGAGGGGAGGGACTTCTACCATCACCACACACACAGGAAAGGGGAGGAAAGTGTCAAGAGAGATATTTGTCCCACATTTCACTTGGCAGCACTGCTGGGAAGCGTCTGTCACACAGTATCATAATTAATTCTTTCTCTTTTCTGACCTTGCTTCCTTGGTGATACCCCACAGCTTTGTAAGAGGCTGTGAGCCCCTCAGAGCAGGAGGTACTACCACAATCAGAGGTACAGCCACAGGTACAGACATATCCAAGCTGCCCTAGAGCTGCCTCACTCACTGCTGCAGGTGCAGCAGCAGTGGCATGAAATTCAGGGGGCACTAACTGCAAAGGTGTGCAAGAGGAAGAAGAGGCACTCGCTCTTGGACAAGGTCACAAGCAAAGCTAAATTCAGTTCAGAAGCTGCAATCACAGCTCCAGGTTCCACCTGAGATGCAGCTGTGTGCACCTCACTGATCCCCTGAGCTGTTTAAGGCCTTGTACGTGCACTGCCTTATGCACAGATTGCATGAATTCATTGTCCAAAGGCTGACTTCTGACTTCTGCACTGGTACTGACACTCCTTTGTGGCTCCTGGGAATTACAAATTAAGTTATTAAATCTGGCTGATCTCTGAGCAACTGGACTTTTCAGAGCTGACACAATGCATGTTCTCTCTATGCAAAAGTTTTCTGTCCAGTCAGTTTCACTCAGAATTACTTCAATTTTTAAGGCCTTTAATAATGTTTTTGTTCAATGATCGTACCCAAGATGCTCAAAACTCTCTCCTTTGTAAATGAAATCACATCTTTATGGAGGCAAGAACTTGAATGTCAGTCTCCCACACCACAGGGAGATGCTGCACCAATTTCTCCCTCCTCTGGCACTCCCTCAGTGTTGGGGCAGGGAGTGACCCGGAGATGCCTTTGCCACCTCTGCTGGGGCAGATCTTGCTCCCTGGATCTGAAATCCTTCCCTGCACCGAAGCTGTTGCCAATGACAAATTCCAACGAGAGATCATGTTTGTGGCAAGCCGGTGTTTTGTTGAGCAAAACATCTGCTGAGCAGTTCTTTATCTGCTCCTGCCTCATCCCTGCCCAGCCCTGCAGTCCTCTGGCTCTGCAGAGGGACGCACGGGAAGGCAACGAATTCCCTCCCCTTTTCCAATTGCGACCCTGGCCTGCAGGTACCTGTGTGGACTCACAGGGCTGCACCCTTCTTAAGCTCTCATGCTGCTGTAAAAAGATCTCAAGATCTGAGTTTTTTAGTGGCGTTTCCTGCAAAGAAATGAAGAAAGGATCCTTGGAGGGTGTACCCTGGGAGTAAACAGGAGTGCTGTCTTTCTTGAGAGCGAGTTCCTAAAATAAATGCCTCTGTGCATACTCCCTGTGAAATTGTCATCCATAAGAAACCCTCTTGGATCAGACACTTGAGACACGTGTTTTCCTAGCTGGCACTGCATCTGTTTGCCCAGTTCTGTAAATCATAAAATTGTCAAGGTTGGAAGAGGTATTTAAGATCACCAAGTCGAATCTCCAGGCTTGGAGATGGATAAGGAGGTGGATTTAGTTTTCAGACTGTTAACCTTTCACAGGCAGCCAGTTCTCACTTAAAAGGCTCAGAAACTACCCTCTGGTAAAACGGATGTAAAAAATGAAGCATCTCTGCTCTGACAGAAGAGTGGACCATGCTGTCTTACAGTGCAATTTTTTAAGTCCAGAAAGAGAGAAGAGGGTACATACAAAAAAAAGGATTCTGACAGCAAAGGAATCATCTGCATGTGAACAATAAAAATAAGCAAGTACTGCTCATTTTGGAGCTGGTAGGTGCAAGCCTGAGGGTTGTTTGTGCATCAACTTGTCATGGTGGCTTTACAAGTGTGTGCCTGCCTGTTTATTCATGGCTGCAGCGAGAGCAGCCTGCTTTCCACCCAGCCTGTACTGTAAGCAAGAAATATTAACTTGCAGATAAGTAGTGTTGTGGGGAGACAAAACACCCATCAAAAAACTGTGGGAACTTTGGTGTCTTTATAAAATGTGTTTTGATGGGGAAAGACAAGTACAACAACAAAGCCATCTTACTGGTAACAGTAGTTAACACTTCTCCTAATTTCATTAATGATTTAATTCTGAAAGGAAGAAAGGCTGGCAGAGTTCATTTGGCTCTAATTAGAGGGGTGAAGTAATAGGTGACTAGGGTTTGCAAATCACTCAGGTTGTTTTGAGAAACCAGTGTACAAAAATATTTTTTTTGCTTATGATTTGCTTTCTTAAAAAAATAAAAAAAGAAAAGCAAATCTATTCCAGTTATATTTCCTAGCTTAAATAAGGCTTGTGGTAAGTGCTGAGGTAAAAGCAGAGATCCAGGGGTATCAGAAGTAATAATTTTGAAATTGTTTTACCCTGTCTTGAATTTATATTCAGACTTCATGGGCTCTTTTCAATGCATGTCTTCAGGTGCCTCTTACCACAACATGCTCTTCTCAAACACAGGCTTGTTAAGCTCACAGGGGGACAGGCAGTCACTCACTTAATGATCTTCTCTAGTGTGGTTTTTCACACTGCATGAGCTGAGAGCTGGGTTTCAGGAGGAGAGAAGTGTTTGTTTTGCTGTTGGGCACCTATTTGCCTGAGAAAAAAAACAAAACAAAACAAAAAACCCCCCAAAAAGCCAGATGAAACCTGGTTCATTGCAATGATCACAAAGAAGGCCATAAAGCGATTTTTACTAGAGTTCAGCTCTTGGTCAATGAGATTCATGATTGCATATCTATGAGTGAGCCGTGGGGGTCCTGCAGCAGGTGTTGTGTGGGGAAAGGCTTGGACCCACCATGGCACCTGTGCCCATAAAGCCATCACCTACCACGGGCTGGTTGGGCTGGGAAGGATTAGTGGCACAATCACCCTCTCCCCTCCCTGGGGCAGCAGCTGCCAGTGCCACACTCCCCTCCTGCCCCTGGCCAGCCCTGCTCCCAGGCAGGGGAGAGATTTGGCTGCAGCTCTGAGGACGTCAGGCTGAGCACCTGTGGCCAAACCTGCCCAGCTGAGCATGCCGGGGCTGAGCTCCTCTCGTGCAAGCCCTGCCAGCGCCTGGGAACGATGCGAGGCCAGGGACAGAGCCACTGGAGCTGGGGGAAAAAGGGGGCTGCTGAAGCCCCGTTATCTGATTTTACTCAAATGCCCTGCAAAGCCTTTCTGAGCAGAAGGAGTTTCCAAGAGGTGTGCAATGGGTGGAGGAAACCACCTATGTGCCTGAAGAATCAAGTGCCTGTTGAGGGATTTCCTCCTGAAGGGAAGAGGAGGGGCAGGCACTGAGCTCTGCTCTCTGGGACCAGGGATGGGACCTGGAAATAGCCTGGAGTTGTGCTGGGGAGGTTTAGGTTAGATATCAGGGAAAGGTTCTTCCCGCAGAGGGTGTCGGGCACTGCCCAGGCTCCCCAGGGAATGGTCACGGCCCCAAGGCTGCCAGAGCCCCAGGAGAGTTTGGACAAGGCTCTCAGGGATGCACAGGGTGGGACTGTGGGGGTGTCTGTGCAGGGCCAGGAGGTGGACTCGATGATACTGGTGGGTCCCTCCCAGCTCAGTGCATTCTCTGTGTGTGTGAGGGCCCCTTCAGAGACTCCTTCCCTCCCTGGGGTTACCAGGTATACCCTGAGACTTGCACATGTGTCTGATTGCTTCTAGGGCTGTGCTCAGTGTTCCCACTTCTTCTGACCAGCCATAACAGGTCATCACCTTCAGAACAGTTCATTCTGTCAGCCTCTTTTTTAATTTTTTCATTTTATTTAGGGACGCTTGGAAATATCCAGGGAACGGGCTGGAGGCCTGCCAGCATTCCCATGGACCCTGTGATGTCTTGCTGGGTGTGACAAAAGTTAGGGTCTCTTGGGCCCCAGCAAACAGCCAGAGACAAGGCATGGGATGGATGAATTGTCTTGATGGTGACTGCATATGTCCCGTGAGTGTTGACTGGACAGTGCAGGACTGCCTGGTTTTGCACTGTTGCTTCAGGCTCTTAAATAAGTTGGACTATCTGACTAGGGCAGAAACATGAGCACAGCTATCTTTTTTTCCTGGTGGAAAATTGCCTGTGGGGCTTCTAAATGTTCAAGTCGGTCTGAAAATGAAAATTGTTGCTGTGTTTGTTCCATTTATTTATTTATTTAATATTTCCTGTCCGTGAAGCTGTTTTCTTGGTGAATTTTTTAACACACTCAAAAGAAATTAGGAACCTGAACTTAACAGGTCAAGGTGCTTTTGGAAGGTCTGTGTTTCCTATGTTCTCTGCATGGCAGTGCAGCACAGCTCAATTCAGTAAGAATTGGTGGTTTTTGGGAAGCTGTCACCTATGAAAAACAAACACCCTCATTTTTCTCCTGAAGAAGTCAACAACACAAGGAAAATCATTATTCAGCCAACGTACCCACACACTGATATGAACAAAACTTCTGAAAAGGAGAGCCTATGCCAGTTTATGGGAGCTATTAAAAGGGTGTTGAGTTTTTTATGCTCACTGGGAAATGGACAGAGGCCACCAAACTCATTTCACAAAGGCTGCTACAAATCCTCCAGTCAGTAAAAACCTTCAGTCATCCACGGCTGGATTTGAGCTGGCAACTGCTGTATCCCTTCAGCACTCAGCCCCTGCCCCCCAGTTTTTATGGTCAGCAGGTGTGTGTGTAGGAGAGACTGTGGTCTCCTGTTTAATTTGTTGCTGCTGATTTATGGCATAGTGTCAGTTAGGCAGGGTTCATAAAGCTGGGGGCCAGGAGGGACAGCTCGATCATCTGCCCTGTCCTCCTGTGCAGCACAGCACATTAAGTTTCACCCGGACACCAGTATATTAAGCTCACAAATGAAATTGAGACTACACAGCTTTTAAGTACACAGGGGATTAAACCATGTGCCACAGATGCAAACAGGAGAGATGAAAAGTCATTGCTGCTCAAGAGCTCTGTGCTCTCAAGGAAGACAATACCAGCAGACAGACCCATCCCTGTCATAGAGAAAGAGGGGAGAGTCCCCAGATAAAAAACATTGAGGCAAGAAAATCTAGACTGAGAGCAAAACAACAACCAGAAACTCGTGCCAGCTTGATCTGTGAGCAAATCCTATCTTAAATCCAGATATGGTGATAGGCAGAGCCCTGGGTACGATAAGAAGGAACTGCAGGAGGAATAGAGGATAAAAACCTCTCTGCCATCACATTCTCTCCCCTTCTCCTTTCAAGCTTCTGAGGAAGACTAAAGGGGGAAAAAAACGGCAAAAGGTTGCCTTTATGGATATTGTTAGAATTGCCTTTTGTACAGGTTTATAAGGGCACTCAGAGACACTGGGCATGTGATGCTGAGGGGCGATGAGTGTAACGTCATCTCACGATGAGACATTACAGCAAGGGGAAAACCAACCCTTGGGACAAGCTATGACACCAGGGCACCTCTCCTGACCCTAACTTTCCTGACTGGGAAACAACTGACCGATGAGGAACACACATGGAATTAATTTACTGTCAGACCGGGACAAAAAATTATAGTTTTCTTTTATTCCATCGGAGCAAAAGCATCACTGGAGAAAAGTCAGTCTGAGCTCCACAGTTTCTAAAAAGTTAAGAATGAGACAAAAGAAAATCATTGGAAGAAAATATAAAGTTATAACAATATTTGGTGGACCTTGGCATCTTGTAGCCTTCAACAAGTTTTAGGGAGAAAACATACAATACTTTCCCAGGAACTATTATGAAATATTATGTGAAATATTATGGCTTTTTAATGGGTCAAAATCCTCAGTCATTATCTCCTTTCCAATTTTATTCTTCTGTCTGCTTCAGCACTGTCTGTTGCTGCCCAACAGCATTGTGTGACTTCATTTGAGCAACTAATTTTGCTCACTTTAATGGTATTTCTCCAGCAAAAAAATTTGCATGTGTACTTTGGGTTCCTTTTGGGTTCAGATGTAAGTTTTGCCTTTGCAGAGAGGGAGAGAGAGGGAGAGAATCTGTCTCTGTACTTGCCTTATGCTTTCTTAAATTCATCCAGGTCATATTATTGAATCTGATTCAAGGGGGACTTCAAGAAATAAAACTACAATATAGGGCATGTATTGGGTAAGGATATTGCACAGATCCGCTTGCCCACTGCCCCTGAGGTAATTTTTTCTGCTGATATTTTCAAGTTTCCCCTTCTGGTTGTTTTCTGAACATCATGGTTTTAAGGAGTAGAGATATCTCCTTGTCTATCTGACTTATTTCTCTTTAGCTGCACTAACTTCAGGAAAAATACACTCTTGTGGACACCATCATGAACTTCTATTCTGAATAACTACAGGAGAAAAAAAGCCTTTGTTATTAAAGAAAAAAAAAAAGGAATCAAGGACATCAGAAAATATTGGCCTAAGCTGAAGGTTTTATAAGATTCCGGATATAAGTATAAAACCAAGTTTTCTTGTGCAATGATGTCACCTGCACACACAATGTGATTCATAAAGCCTCTTTTGGTAAAGCCCCCCTTGCACCAAACTCTCTCTTTGTTTTTCTACGCACCAAAGAGACTTTGGGCTCCCTCCACAAGGAGGAAGGGAAAAATTAAGAGCTGTGGGGAGACACTGGAAGGGAAAACAAGAAAATGATGAAGGTTGTTTTATTAAACCAAAAGAGAGAAGGATGCAAAGTGCTGGAAAATATGTCTAGAAGGAAAAAGCGTAGAAGTGGAAAGGAAAGAGGAAATTCAGCTAAATATGTAAAAGTCAGAGATCAGCAAGCCAGGTTTTCAGCTGGGGTAAGTAAATTCCACTAAAGTGAGTGGAGCTGAAATGAGTCCCAGCAATTGAGAATCTATCCCATTCTGTTCCATCAAAGAAGTAAAGAACAGGAAATTTACTTTATAGAGAACCTAGAACTCATGAATTAAGTGTGATTTAGCTGGTTGCCAGAAAAAAATCAGCAACAACTCTGCTATGGCCTGCTGTTCTACAAATACTATCTGATTAGACTAGTTATATTTTGAAATGCCTGGCATTCGTACACTCAGGGTGGATCCTGGTGATGCTCAAGAAGATCCAAATGCCATGCCTGGGGTCCTGGTTGTGTCCAAGCACAACAGGGAATAACTGAAGGCAGACTGGGATTTGCCCACTGCATCTACACATTCAAAACAGATCACTCAACTTTCCCTGAGCCTTCATATTTGTATCATTCAGTGCTTGAGTTTATCGCAGCAGGCAAAGAAGGCAACAAAGCACAGCCTCTTGTTAGCAATTGCCAGACCATCAGAAAGTCCTAGAGAGCTGCTGGCCCAGCTTTGGAGGATAGGGCTATTTGACTTGACACAGAATGAATTATAAATCAAACAACTCCACCAATAACCAAACCTCGTGGAAGGCTGCCCTTCTTGAAAAGCTGCAGCAGTCAAGGCTAAAGGCAGAGGTGTCCTTTGTGGTGGCAGGGAGGACTCCAGAGCTCCCCTCACACCCTCAGTCTCTCCCTGCTGCACTGTAGCTGCCCTCCATCCATCTGGAAATGCTCTGGAGTTCGGAGGAAGCTGGAGAGCAGCAATGTGCAGTGATCCCTCTCTCAGCCCAGGGAGCTGTGCCAGGGACTGAGTTCAAGACCTGGACAATGCCCTGCTTGGCCAGTTGATTGGATAGAAAAAATTAATTTACAGGCACATCATGGAGGAAGGCCCAGATTCCACAGAACACTGAAGTCCCTGGAAGTTTGAAAGTTCAGTAGGGCTGCTGCAGCAGCAGCTGAGATTTCCACTGGTTGCAAACAAGAGATGAAATTGGGATGGACACATACACAGGGAGCCCGAGGGGACCTGCACATCACCCTGGGTGATGCTGGCTGCAGGCCCCAGCCAGGAACAGAGCCCAGCTTTTCACCATGACCACAGGCAAGGTCTGGTCTTCTCGCCCATCCAGGTGTTGGGTGTTTAAGGAGAAGGAACCACGGAGATGCTCAGAGCTGCAGTGCCTTGTACCTGAATGCGTCACGCGGAAACGCTTCTCCTTTGTGTTGAAACACCAGAACGGGAGCAAACAGATCTTTTCCTGGGGGCTAAGAGCAGATTCCCCAGCTCCTGGAGAAGAGCCCAGATTTCTCCCAGGCCAGCAGGATTGCTGGGTGCTATCAGCTACCACATCTCCATTTCAGTGTCTCCATGACTCTGCCGTGTCAATACCTTTGGACAGTGGAAGGATTTCCACTTACAGAGGAAGGATTGGTGAATTCCTGTGCTCAGGGAAAGACCTGCACCAGTCTGGAGTGAGGGAAGCCATCCATCCAGCACTGGTTTGAAAACTCCTGCAGCCGACTGTGACACCCAGCCCTCCTCACAGAGGCTGTGGCTGCTGAGATGTGCAGCACTGGGAGCAGAAGGAGAGGAAGATGCTGAAGCATCTTCCTAAAGCAATGGGAGATGTTAAGGGTTTCCTGGGGAAAACAAGACCTGTTCCAACAATAACAACAAACCAGTGGGATTTCAAAAAGTGTAACATAGATCACGGACCTATTTTTACTGTGGCCAATGAATATTTCTGAAGAACTTTCAAAAGCTTTATTTCACATTTTCACTTGAATGCCCTGTTACCTGAGAGGATGCACCTTCTGGCAATAAAACAAAGCCCAATAAATGTTGCAAATTTAATCTGACTTCCCATGTTTTGGGATAAAAGAAGAGGTTTTGAATCTGGTAAAGAGGACCCAACACATTCTTGTCTCTGAGTGGTTACTAAGAATAGTTCTTGACTACCTGCCTCAGTCATTGCCCTCAAAACACAGGGAGCCATCCTTTGCAAAAGGTGTGACAAGCCTGTTCAAAAGAAGTGGCTCGTGAAATAAAACTTTACAGCTAAAAAGCTAAAAATAGAACTTCACTTCTTCCCAGGAGTCTGGCTTAACAGCCCCCTCTTATTCTGATGATTCTTCCTGTTATTTGTACAGCTGAGCCAAGGTTTCCAGGCAATTCACAGTTACTCAGAGAGATCAAGTGGGACATGAGGTATTACAAACGGTAATTTTGCCTCTTGTTTACAGTACAGTATCATTTACACCCATTTTTAGAGCCTCTTTACATTCAAAAAGGT